>JAODLI010036463.1:0-18605 GCA_027575585.1 Percopsis omiscomaycus | reverse complement strand
GGTAGCAATCCTAATGTTATACTTATGCTAGTTCAGAGAGCTGCATCTGAGCTGTGCCCCCCCCCCTCCACACACACACACACACACACACACACACACACACAGGCTAGGTCTCCCCGTGTGAGCGCCTATTTTATACCCAAGGCGACAGACTGCAATGGCCAGCCGACCTCTACAGTATACAGTATCTGTGGTTAGCGTCACTTACCATCTTCTGGCGACAGATGGTAGCAAGGGGGCCTCGCCAGCTATGCTGGACTAACACGCAGCTAAACCTGCTCTAGGCAGCTCACGGCCATCTGAAAGCGGCGGGTCACCGGGGCCATAGAGTCAGATGTGGTTATCGTAGTGTGGCTAGTGTGGCTCAGATTAGAAGAGCTGGCCCAGGCAGAATCCCAATCAGTAACAGAATCCCCTTAACAGGCCACGTCATTTAGGCATACGAGGATTACTCCTGGGCCCCCGTTCTCTGTACGCGTCTTCAATAATCCAAGATAAGATGACGTCTGACGCTTTCTTCATCTTGTGAATTCACATATGGCTAATTCAGTTCCAAGATGGAAAAGTGCACGAATGGTTAGATGATCCTGGCTTGAGTTGTGTGCGATTAATGCGCTTCCTTTTATACAAAACAGCTTTTGCCACTGGGCTGCCACTATAGAACACTTCATTCATTTAGGCTAAGGCCTAAATGTTGTTCTCTCTTTTCTATAAATAGCGCCAAAATGGCAGGCCTTACTGTTACTTATTTACTTTATTTCTTCCATCACCAATGAAACTATGAAAAAGGATTGTACAAAGGATCTTGGGTGATTTCTAATGCTCTTCTAATTATGAATGTGCCTCCATCGATCGGCACCTCTGTAATGAATGGAGCTGCTGGGAATGTCTTCCTGTATAGGATGTAGTTGGACTGAACTTGACATAAGAAGCCACTGCCAAATGGGCAGGTTATAATGATATATGGTGCCAAAGCTACATAAACGGCAATGGAAAAAAACATAACCAGTAATAGGTTGTCCCCTGGACAATTCCGTTAATATTTGTGAATAGAGACACCAGAAGGAACCAGAAGGAAATTATTTATATCAATCCATAAATGTATTCTCAGAGACAGCTGCGCGTACTTATCTGTGACATTTTAATAATGTCACGGATTTCAGTGCTGGTTATATTTTTGGCTTTCGCAGGGAGTTGTTTACATCTGCAAAGTGTGTCAGGGCTGTCCAGAAGCATACGAGTCAAGTTTTAATCCACATGCCTTTACTTAAGACCTGGACTTGTTCCTGTTAGCAGCAAACAGGCCGTGGGAGAGCAGCAGACAAACAGGATGGATGATCCAATGTATTGACAGCAGGGGATCGTTAGGTGTACGCGGTTGTGTGTGTGTGGAACAGGAATGGAACAAGGCTGGGTGTGGTGAACGCCAATGTCTTTCTAAGCACTATGGCCCCCCGTGCCCCCTGCCAAAGTATCTTAAATGCTTAAAATCTTTCTCAGAACAAAAACAAAACAAACAAAACAAGGTCACAAACACAGAGGTTACTCGGGGACACGCTTGATGGAGGTGTGGAATGTCTGGCTTCCTTGAGGACTCACTAGATGTGACATGTCTGACATATTTGCGGTGTATTTCGAGAGCTGGGGCAGCACATGCTGTGAAAGGCACAGCGTACAAGAGACTTTCTAGGCAAATGTTTGCACTGAATCTAAAATGTAGGCCAAATTATTTTAAAACAAAAGAGTCCTTTCTTCTGCTTTCATACAGTGGCCTTGCGGGGGCAACAGCATGGGATTACGGGGGGTCCACAAGGCAGCCGAAACCCACCCAAACCAAAACTCCGGTTTATTTACAGGCTTCAGACAATCCAGTCTGGATTTGCAACCATCGGTGTCTTTTTTTTTTTTTTAAAGCTATAATTCGAAAATGCATCATCGATGATTTGGCTCAATCGTGGGTCAGCTTTATGTTTGTTGTCACGAGCACATTACAAAACACGGCAGGCCTATTTTAGCATGCACTGCTCTACAGTAAATGTCAAATCATTTGTTAATGAAACCCAAAACAGACAGTTATGTGACCTATATGCCATTTACAAATCATGGTTACTTCCTACTTTATCACTTCTCTGTAGTACCGAGTTCAGTAAGTGTATTCACTCTCTCTATCACAATTTCTACAGGATACAAACTACTTCCCCTTATAGCAGGAAACATTCCATCCCTGAATAGCTAGATAAAACAAACTAAAAGTGTAAAGACTTTATCTCTTACTGTCACACCATAACCCCAGGCAAGGCAGTGGCTATGCTGTAGTCTACGGACTACATTTGATGGTAGGCAAGCCAGCTAACCATGCAAACAGAATCTATGAAGTCTGGTCACAGCAGATTGAAATAAATGAACCAGCACTGTTGGAGTTTCAGACAGCTATGCAGCTATGCAGCGGGTACAACAAAACACACCAACCTGACATTAACACTGTTGGCAAAAACGTGGGGGGGACCAGACGTGATTATCTGGCTTTGGTATCGTCATGGCTTAGCTGAAATATGGAATCACATACAATCCCATTCCCCCAATTACTCTACACCATTACAAGAGTTTAAAGTGCTATACTGTATAGCATATTTCCCATTTTGGGTTGGTGTTGCTGCATATAACATAAACATACTGTATGATAAGGCTTGGTGTAGCAAAGCCAACCTATAGCCTACTCACCACAGTAGTAAGTCTATTATCACCACGGGTATGTTCAGTCAGGGCTTCGTCCCAGAGGCTCAGCACCTGCGCCACAACAGAGGTAGGAGGTCGAACATTACAATTTTGAACTGGCTACCCCAGGACAACAAAAATTATCTATAGAATGGATATAAGGAAAGGAAAATAGGAAACTAGCCTTACACATTATTAACAACTCAATTTGTTTTCTAGATACCTGGAAACATATCGTTACCTACTCAGCGACTAGAACGCTAACCTTTCATTTTATCAGCTAATTATAAGTGTAAATCTGAGCGAAAATGTTTTACTACATTTTTTTCAAATGCTCTATAAATAAAAATATCTGGGGGAAAAACATGAAATGTCAAGGTAATCCAGCCTAATGTTGTAAATAATTAACAGCGACGTGTGCTCTAATTTGGATGTCTAGCTACATTACAGCCTTGCCTTCAGACAGTTATATAGGGACTGAATTGTCTTACCATGTGACCGACACTCATTCAGAATTCTTCACAAGGCTTCACCTTTAGGGCCTGGAACAGAGGACAACAAGCTATTAGAGAATGTTCACCAGCCACAAAGTCCCTCCAACTTTTAATAACACGCGGGACAGAGTTTTATCAGCATAAACTTTTGAAACTTTTTGAAGACCACGGTACACTTCTGACAAACACAAATATATTCTGTTTACATAAGAGAAAAAGAGAGTGGGTGTCTGACAGGTGTGAGAGTGCCATGTTGCACGCCATAGTGTTTTCCCACTCATCAAGATGACTCGAGCAAAAATGCACCCTCCCGATAGGCACCTTCCCTCACAGTTGGTCAACAATGTCACATGATTGATTATGTTACATACAGGGAAGGGTTTGCGTTAACCGTTAATTACTGTTTTTTGCCTGGTAAAGTTTATCAAAAAATGATGCATTAAAAACTTACTGGTCAAAATGTCTGGTAAAAATGCTCATACAAAACTTAGCTATAACGATGATTTTGAGATGCCATTGAAAAGGTCACTGCCCACTTTGACCATGAAGTGAACTGAACCATGAACTGAATCAGCAGACGCACCTCTCATGCCAACCGCGCATGACGAGATGTAGTGGCAGTGGCAATGGTGCTCTGCGGTTATCGGGGTTTAACTCTTGCAACAGCTTACTTCTGAGTTCAGCGAGCTGTACCCCGACTGGGCTACACTGTATAAAATAGTTCTGTCCGTGTCAAGCGTGTCAACTGAGAGGGGCATCTCTGAGGTTGTTGTCATTTATTCATCAACCTAGATGTACATTATATTTTCGCTTGCAACATATACTGTTACTGAAATGTGACCAGTAAGTTTCAAATTTGTCCGGTAAAATAAATTATTTCCGGACACTGGACCGTCAAGAAAAAACCCTAGTGGAAACCCTGATACAGGGGTGTGCAATAGTCGGTTAACCAGCAGTATCTGAGTACTTAAAATCACTATTTGGATATTTGTGCACATTGCATTGTTGGCATTTAGCAGAAGCTTTGACCCAAAGTGACTTACAATAAGTACACCAATTACTGTGCATTTAATAGGCAATTCTAATGCCCCACTTCTCTGCCTTACTTTAACACATGCGGCCCCTAGTGATTAACCAGGTAACCACTCATTCACCTTGTCAATAATTCATATATTAAAATTACTCTAAATGGACAACCCCAGTTACATAACACTACCTCCACCTTGTTTCTCAGATGTGGTGGTGTGCTCTGGATCATGAGCCAATCTTTGCTTTCTTCACACCTTCTCTATGCATCACTCGGGTTAACCTTCTGTCTCATCAGGGCATACGATTTTGTTCCAGAACTGTACAGGGTTTGTAATGTACTTTTTTAAGCAAAACCGTAACATGACCTTTCTGTTCTTCAGGCTTGCCAGTGGTTTGCATCTTGTGGGTGAACCCACTGAGATTAGGCTGTTGCTGTTATGCCTACATTCTGGTAAGTTGTCTGTTTCAAAGAATGGGGGTGGCTCTCAAAGTGAAAGTATTCTTCCATCACCCGCTACAGAGGTGATTTGTGGTCTATCAAGTTGTTTGCTACTGCTGAACTCAACAGTGAGTTCGGTTGACTTTGACCCACCTAATGTTTTCATAGCAAGATGGCCTTCTTCACTAGCATTATCACTTGACAGACAACAGCAACTCCAAATGAAAATGACTCATAGAATAAGTTGTAGTCTACTTAACAGCTCACTTGTGCATGAACTAACGATGAAATGGTTACATTTGTCCCTTAAAATGGGGACTACTAAAGAGGGGACTTTGTATAAAAAGTGCTGTTCTTACATTGTTCACCTGACTTTCATGCAACTATCGATGGTGATCATATTTTTTATCCATAATAATTAAATGGGGGGGCCGATCGGTAGTGCATTTCAGTATGTCTAGTACATCCGAATACCAGATGAATGGCAATCTATAGCCTACATAAAAGAGGAACTAACAACAATACTAACAAAGCAAACACTGCTAAGGCCTAACCCTTGTTATGAGAATAGAGCACAAACACAAATTGAACATCAGATTTGTTACAATTCAGAACCTCCTGACAGAAACCGCGGAGGGCCAGAATAAATAATTGACACAGGCTTACCTGCGGCTACTATACCTACACAAGGTGGAGTCTTATCATTTCAAATCTTCAAACATAATCCCACAGAAATGGGTGGATTGACTAAATAAATAAATAAATAAATAAATAAATAAATAATCTAGTGACGATTATAAAATGAATTTCTATGGAGTGCCACCATCTTGTTCAAGAGCGGCAGAAACTTCTGACAGGATGACAGTCTTGAGTGTCTTTCACACATAGAGATCACTATGTGGGCTAGTAGCATGCCCTGTAATGCTGACACAATTTAGTTGAAAAATTTAAATGGTTAAATAAATATATTTATATCAGAGGTTTGCAGCGATACTTTCACCATGTTTTAATTCTGTAGAAAGTTTTGGCATTTACCAAAACTTTTATGGCTCCTACATGAATTAATGAGTTGTTCCACTATTGTCATGTGACATCAATGGTTCGTTATGATTGGTTCAACCCATTGAATGTCTGGTGACATTCATGGTGATACACACATTGATCAAAAGCACATGAGTTATTTTCACATTTTTATAAAATTATAATCTAACCAAAATAGGCTATATCATAATTATTTGGAGAAACCAAGCAATTCTATATCAAATCAGACATTCTGCACCCCCATATAGCCAGAATGGAATTAACCTTGTTTCAAAACCACATTTTGCAACTATTTGACTGTGAGATTGGCGAATTGGGCTCCTTAGATAGAATTGTCGCATCGTCGACTATTCGGGGTCCCCCCTACTGTCCATACCTGACTTTATCTCACTGAACTAAGAAAAACATGTAACTGACACGTGTTATAGCATATTAAGAATATTAAGACTTTTACATTGTAACAAATGTATTTATTAATATAATGTCCCACTAAGCTTTAGCAGTCTTCTGATGGCTTAAATACAGGTCTTGTACACTAGCAGGAATCATTTGTATCATATTTTCACAAATTGAAAATTACCATGCATGGCTCTGGTCATGTGCTTTCATTTGTAGAAATACCCTTTATAATTAGACTTGCAGCCAGCTGACTGGCCTTAGCTGACCATTTCATGGAAAAGTCTTCAGGCTGGTGTGGGGGGGTGTTTACTCCTCTTCCTATCAGACCCTTCTCCTCGTTTCACCTCCCATTCCCGCCATCTCCCATCCTCTCTCCCCTGCGTCTCTGACCTTGTAGTCAAGCCAACTACCCTCCCGCTCGTCTCCCCCTTCCATTACTTCCTGGATCCTTTTGTTGTCCTCCCCTCCTCGCATTGTCCCTCCCCCCTCCTTATCCTCCCCTCTCTGTCTGTCTGTGAACTCTGGAGGTTGTAGCAGAGGCTTGCAGAATGACAGGGGATAGTGTTACCAGAGAGGAGGCCCCACTAGCTCGGATGTGGACAGAAAAGTGGAGAAGTATTCAGGGTCACAGAGCAGAGTGTTAGAGGATCAAGGCACTAGGAACAACAGGGCTGGAAAGACTGTCATTCATAGAGCATGGCAATAAACATAGCTTAGCCCATGCCTTTATATCACCTTTCAGCCTTAGTCCTTTCACAGGGCATGGAGAGAGCAAATTGTTTATAGCAGCCACAAAGTAGCTGGAGGGGCAGGGGCAGGCTTACGTGTCATTAATTTATGAAACCTAGCTTAAACAAACAGCATGCTCTTTTACATTAACCACTGTATACTGTACAGATATAATAGAGCCTCTTTAGATAGCCTCTTTAGATAGGAGGAATATGTCAGACAACAACCTTACCAGCGCTATCAGATCGGGGGAGGGGTATTTACTGGTGCTGTTGTTTGTCAAAAGAACAATAAAACAAAACATAAATCACACCAGAATTACGGTATTATTAGTTCTAAAACTAGGAGACGTGTACACACAAGACTTGCTCATTTGTATATACTTCTCAGTGTAAACACCTCATGAAGGTAGATGATGTGCAATTAATTAGGTACAAATCATTCTACCAACCAGTAGTTGTTTTTTTATGAACGTGGCCTAACAGAAAAGAATGTAGTTGATGCGAATAGATGATTGGACGACACCATTAATTCACCCCCACTAAGATTACATTGACTTATTTTCTGGCAAAAAAAAAAAAAGATTTTAGTCAACCTGACTACATAAAAATTGTGGAAGCAAAGTATTGCGATACTCCCATGAATAATTTTTTTTCCCTCATCCCTAGTACCGACTGGTCAATATGGTGTATTCAGACCTGCTGACTGACTGTACCGTAATCTTAACCATCTTTAACCTAAAGGCCACAGAATACTTAATGTAGTGTTCTCAGAGGCAGAACAGTGGGTGTGGGATTGTTTCATTTGGCTCTGAGCAATGTAGTCTGCAACAGCGGCAGAACAGAATGTTTTGCCCTGATACAACCTTGCTTACACACAAATGTGCCATTTTAACACCTAATCTTAACCTAACCCTCTAGTCTAAATTGTATAGATCCGACATCTATCATCTTTAACGTAAACATAACTACTTCTATCCTTATTCCTAAAAGAACGCATTGCCTAAACATAACCATTTTTGTCTAAAAATACATATTGCTCCTACTGGGAATTTAACCTAGGATTGCTACCACTCAAATCCATTGACATAACAATTGGTGCACCTATTGCTAACTTGATGACATTCCAGGAACAATGAGATATCTCACGTCTAAATAGTAGTTGACTTACCACTGGAGTATGATGGCTAAATGTACTCTGATAAAAATGTAGTGGTCTATCTAGACAATTAGTGTACGGTCATGAATTTTAATCTTCCATTATTCGGATCAACAGTTAGTGTAATCCATTTGACACAACAACCGGGAACATCGGTCTGCCATGTTAGCCTACTTGTGAAAAAAGGGTGTTATGAACCCCAGGTTTATCATGCAATAGCAATCATCATAAACACTAATCATACCCACAAACATAAATCCAAATGTTTTCCCAATCAACATCAACTAGCCAGCCCCGAGGGTAAATGGAACAAGTCTAACCAAGGCCTAGGTCCTTTGGATTTAACCCAGCATTACAGATAAAACACTCTTCTATTTTAAAGCAGCACTGAGTTTTTCTTCTGATCCCATTGCATCAGTGCGGTGCAATGATCCCATGACATTTAGCGGGAGCTAAACAGTCCTCAGCTTTCACTCTCTCATTAAATACACTAGCTAAGCCTGATCGGAGAGAAACCTTCCAGGACATTCTGCCTTGTACCAGCCTAAATCAAATGCTTTCTAAAGGGGTGACTTACATCAGAAGAAGTTAAATGCAAGCCTCATTGGCTGGAATATAAATCAAAAGGTTTTTTTAAATGCATTTTCAACAAAAGAACATGCAGATTTTGACAAAACATCATGAGCTGCAACAGCTACAAAAGACATCAGCGTACAAACATTGTCTAAATGTCATGTTTAGTTAACCCCACATGAATGTTTTTCAGAATATATTTATTTCATGGTTATTCAGACATCGAAAACACAATCAGCGATCTTTTATAAATACTTTTTTCACAAACAAAAAAGGGACTGTCCACACTAGCAGGGTTTCATTTTAAAACGCATCTTTATTTCTCCAGTTTGGCCTTCCATCCATACTAATCCGGCGGTATCCAGCACTGAAACCGGAGCTTTTCCGATAAATCGGAAGCTTGCTTCACAGCCTAGTATGTGCGGCAAATACTGAGCTTTTCAAAGCGCTGACGTCACATGCAAGATCACATGATCACCTGACTACTATATTGGCGGGGATTTAAAAAAAAAAAAAAAAAAACGGAAACCGACTTGGCCAAGCTCGCTACTGCCATAGGGAACAACGATTTTGGATAAGCCCTTGGCGAGCAAATGCGTGATGGTTTTCGGAACAATTAAACATTTCCTGAAGAATGCGGTAAAGATTTTCTAATGTCCAGACTCCAGGAACTCTCCACTCACCTTTAGCGAACTACTGCGCCATCACAGACATACAATGTGAATAAGATCTCAGATGGATGCTTCAAATAGTTGCTTGCGAGATCTACTTAAACGACAAAGACGGCAAAAAGAAAATGTAAATATTCATGCAAGGCATACAATAACAGTTGTGAAATTCTATTTTTACTGTGCATGTTTAGTCTAGTAAGCTATAATAATATGTAGGCCTATGTATCAAAGTAAGAAAAAAAGAAAGAAACGTAGATCGGATATTATTTATTGTCTTTTTAAACTTGACAGCATATAACAAGATTGTCTTTGGGTACTTATAAAATTTGGGCAAATAAAGTCTGAATCCAAATAGCCGTTATATCTGGACATTACAAACAAAATTCATAACCTAACAAAAGTAAAACAAGCAGTAGCCTAATGCGAAAAGTGTAAAATCACATCGGAGAAAGGGTTAAATTACGAGAATGTAAATACTATACCAAATGTGCAATAATAACAGACTATGATTATGTGTGTCTTTGTACATTAATGCCATCCTGCTCCTTTGCCCACTGTTCTGCATCCTCAGATGATGGATGATGTGTTTTTATAGAGCTCCAATATGTCACCATATTTGCTCTTATAGTTGTTGGTTACTTTTAAGAGTTAAATGAGTTTTTCTCTATCTGTCAAGTGTTTGCCTTAACAACAACAAGTGGAAATGACACGAAGGAGCTGCGTATGGTCATGTGTTTAGCAACCTGAGCACGCGCAGTTCAATGACATATGAATTTCCTCTCTGAGTAACGGCATCAGTATGGAAGCGTGGTCTAAAACGCTGTCAATGAGTAATCATGATCTCAATACTGACCAAAATAATCGCAAATGTTGATATTTGCCATGATGGAGCAGCCCTAATGTATGGCTAACTAAACACTGGTTAATGTTTTAGAAAAATGGATGAAAAGAAGGTTAACGGTGCACACGGAGAGCCCAAAATACACCACCCCGACGGCAGGGAAAGCAACGGTGTTCCCACCCGGTTGCCTTGGTGTATATTGAAGTTGGTGCTTTGTGAGAATCGGGAAACCCTGTTTATACACAGAGGACAGGATTCCCAGTGAAACAAATGGTGACAGTCACAGATAGCCTTATTTACTAGGATTATCAGGGGGATACAACGAAGACAGGACGGTTGAAACAAGGGGGAACATAGGTAGAAATACCGAATGTCTCAATCATATTATTCCCACTCGTGTGTTATCGTTGAATATAGCAACAACACATCCATGCCATTGAAATTTCCTGTTGAATTCCTACTGTACACCTTGGAGTGGTGTAGCATGCATGTGAGCAGCCATACAGATGAGCTCAGTCAGGCTAGTGCGACCACGCAGGTCGGGGGAACAAAAATATCTGCAACGCCGCCCGCCGGCGAGTTGGTCTATTTTAGGGCTTAACCAGCAATCTGTTTCTCCACAGCAAGAGGAGGGAGAAAAGCTACAGGCTCATAAACTTCAAAGCTTAGTGGTGAGAGAGAGAGAGAGAGAGAGAGAGAGAGAGAGAGAGAGAGAACCAAGGCATTCTTCAGAGTGTTGAACTTGACCCTTGGTGTCACCCCACACTCCATGTGACCGCTGTCAAGAGTGTGTTTGTGTGCAAGAGTGTGTGTTTGTATGCAAATAGCCCTTATAATTGCCCCCCCCCCCCCATTTATTTACAACCCTGAATCTATTTCAAAATGATCTATCATCTGCAACGCTTACTACCCCTGACTTTGCTCACCTAATGTTGCCATTTAATACCAGCGGGAGAGCATCCATGGACTCTTGTGACACCACCATCTGACTAGGGAAGGCAGCTGAACACGCTGATGCAGGATAACGCTATAGTGGTCTAGTCTACTTTTGTGCTGTGGCAGAAACAACGTTTCTAAATCAGCCATATGCCTCATTCGTTTGTCCAGCCAATAACACTTGACAAGTATGAAACAACGACTGATTGTTTGTACACTGCTACGTTTACACCAAACTAGCAAGTGTGTCAAAGGCTGGATGTGACATGGATGTGATCGCAAGAAAGTTGGACTGCATACATTCTGGAACAACGGCTAAAATGTGTAAACAAACAAATCGCCACTAAGATTGACATTTTTCAGGGCGGTTTGTCTAAAAAGGAAAACATGCTCTGCATAGTAGTAGCATAGAAATTAAAAACATGTAGCCAAGTAGAAACACCGTTCATTTTCCAGAAACTGTCAATATTATTTCTTCTCTTCTTTACAAGAGAGCAGGATGCAGCACTCTTTCACAGGCTCTCATTCTGAAGCGACTTCTACATCCAACATACCCACACATGTTATGGTAACCTTTGCAGATAGAATTGGACTATCTTGCAGACTAACATACACAGATGACTAATTCACGAGAGGAACTCAAATAGCATTTGGGTTATAATTGAGACAACCCTACAACCTTAACCGCTCCCCATGTGTTGGATGGTGCCTTGTATGGCTGACACCACCATGGGTGTGTGTGTGAATGGGTGAATGTGAGGCAGTCATGTACAGCACTTTGAGTGGCCTGTGGGTTAGAAAGCGCTATATAAATGCAGTCCATTTACCATTTCACTCGTCCTTCCTTCTCTGTTCCGTTCTGTGATCTCGGCCTCCCATCCCCCACCCGTATAAATCTACAAAACTGACGAGCCAGCTTACATAACTGTACTAGTCCTTGTGTGTGTGTCTCTCTCTCTCTCTCTCTCGATTTAATAAGGCCAGATGATCAATGCTCAACCTGTAACGTAATTCTGCATCCTCCTATGACAACTCATATTCTAGGTTGTAGCTTAACCTGTGAATACATGTTCCGAGACAAAAGGAACAATGTCTGTATTAGCTAACAATCTTGTCAGCATCATATTTCAGAGCCTTGGGGAATTAAATAATATTGCACACTGCACAGAGTACAGGTACTTTTACTGTAAGTTATAACATAGGATATGTATACCAAAGTCCTTATAGACAAGTCTGGCCAATAGGCAGCCATCTTGGTAACGCCCACGGGCAGTTATATAACAAGACCCATCTAAATGAACGGGGAGAGAGCCATAACTGCACTTTCAATGGTCCAAGGGTCATAAAAACTGTTTATAGAATCACCAGTCAAATCTGAAAACTTTGCCCCAAAATAAGGTTTAAAAAGCTTTTTTCCCTACACAGGTTATACTTCTACGCATGCACAAGGTCAATGCAACCACATGATTGGCTTAATAGATTTCCTGATCGGCTGTTACAAAGCAGACGATTTGCTCTTTTACCATAGAGTTCTATTCGGAGTTCTTGAAATGGTCTGTCTCTTCTATATAACCCAATTTATGTCAACTTCAGATCAAAACTATTTATACATCTTTTAGATCTCACCCACATATGCAGATATATAACATTGTACAAATTAATAACGATGATGCTATGCTATCCATACTTTTCAGAACTGGGATGCGCCTTTATCCATGTTATTCTAAAAAAAGGCCGCAGATTTTAGGATTAATGACTCAACTGTCAAAATTCATCTGGGACACTGAACTTCTCTTTGGGACACCTTCAGGACATGGGGACAAAAGATGTTTTTTGTCATTTGTGAGCCACACATTTCTGAGTTGAGTGTGACTAATCTTCCTTACAGAAAATATAAGTCTAATAGGCTAGATAAGATAATGTTTTAAACGGAACATGATTTGATGATATTGTTGCACAGCCTTGAGGGCGTGTCGACTATATCTGTATGCAAGACCATTTGCCATTGAACATTATATATATATAAATAACATAATACTCCTCATGAGTTTCACTAGACTAGTGCATTTCCTGGTTGTTCAGCAAAAATACAATCAGCAATCTTTTTATAAATACTTTTTCAGAACAAACTGTAGCCCATGCACAATATTGGTGTAATTAAGATTCGCTGGAATAAAATAATTGTATTTGCTTAGAAAACTAAGCCACAACATTTACACGCGCCGCTGTCCGGCGTGTTCTGCGGACACGGAGAGTATACTTTGGCGTCCATGCTGGCATGTCACTGCCGTGCTGTGACATAACCCCCTGCTACTCCTACCGCCCCGCCCCCTGGCGATCGGAATGCATATTGGCAATCTCGAGTAGCCACAATTGGACAATATGGAAATAGAAACAATCACCCAACCCTAGTCTCTAAAAGCTTTCACATTGCATTTTTTTAGTCCCGATAAGTCGGTCGCAGATCGTCCACCATTGAAAAAGATTTTTGGTGATGAACAAATATCTATAGTGTTGGAACACCTTGAACACATCACAATTTCTGCGACAGGTTTAGGGCCTCTGTGACCAAACACAGTGTCCGACACATTTTAATCAACATCCTGCAATATGACCGTTGCTACGATGCACATAATAAACAGCCGCTGCTGGGTGACGTCATGCAAGCCGTTTAGAAGATTGTCGTCAAGATCTTACTGGCATAGCCTTGTACAACCTGATGTGCAAGAAAAGCAAATATCTCCCTGCCATCATCTGCCATGTCATTCTTGCAATGTCACAAGCAGTAGCTAATCTTATAAGACATCTGATGTTGCACAGTGTGAGCCACCTTAAGACAGATATTAGGAAACTTGCATTGATAGCTAAAGTGACACTTATCACATATAAAAACATAAAGCCTAAACATAAAGCCTAAATAAAATCCAGTCTGGCTGGATGTAAACACATGGTTGCCAATTTCAACCTTCACACCAGTAACAGCTGAATGCCACATCCTGCAAGAATCATTGAAAAATAAACACAAATTTAGTTTGGTCCATTAGGATCATCTAAAAAGAAATATACAAAAATAAATACATTTTTGTCATTTAACCAATGACCGCTATCATTACAGATATGAACATTTCAAAATCCCCTGTCTGAGCCAGGGTATTTCCTACACAGGCTACATCCATAAACCTGGAAAGAATTGACATTTTGTATCAAACGGCAGTGAAGTCGGCATGCGGAACTAGCCTACTTTCATCAAAAGTTGCACCCATCACTGTGTTTAAATAGAAATCAGAGACAACACAATTGAACAAAGTGCACATGCACATGTGTATAATGGGGAGCTTTATTCTAATGAATAAAAAGTACGCCATGTGTGTCACGGGTGAAATGGAACAATGTGGGCTATTTTATTCATGATTTTGGGTTTGCCTGTTGCTGATGTCTTTACCTTGCTAATGTAAAAAAAATCTAAATCACCATTTGGAATTCCAATGAGCAAAACAGGTTCAGCTTTACTCTGGTGTTCACAAAACCATGACAGCGTAAACAAACCTTTAAGTCAGAATAATTGTTCTATTCTGCCCTTACATATGGTCGCAAAAGGAAAGGGAACTAATTTCACAGGGTAAATGATAATGTTAAACCTGATACAGTTAGAAAAATCCCATCCTACAACCTTTATTGAAATGTATGTATGGTGACACCACACAGACATAGGCCCACAGCAATAACATGTGGAAAACAACAGGATAAACAGGAAATCTTGTGAGTTGTGTGAAAGGAGCAGATGGAATTGAAAACAGTTATAAAAATGTATAATGAACATCTTATTAAGAGTCAATAACCTGCCCCTGTGTCTTCATTAGATGAAGTTTAAAAAGATAGTGTTCCCAAATCACACACAAGCACCCTTTACCAGGCTGAGACTGAGGACTTCTATATCGCATCACTGTAACTGGTACATTGTGTCAATGAATTGATTTCCACAAGGTTGGCAAGTGACCCGACATGCGTGTGCCCCTCCCCCATACTCGTGGCTCCAAAAATGCCAGCTGCATGGAACATTGCTGGGCTTTGATTTAAGTTGGGAGTATTTTATTTGTCCAACCAAGTAACTTTACACACACCTATGATTCATTAACTATAATATGTTACAATTGGCAAGCTAAGCACTATAATATTATGGATTACTATAGTTTGTGCTAAATATTACAATTACACGAAATACCCCAAATAACCTGTTACTGTTAAGTTGAAAAATAACGGCGAATCTACTTAGAATCTATCAGTGAAAGTAAAGGAAGAAAGAACAAGCCTAACAATACTCTCACACACACACACACACACTCACACCAAACATGCTCACTGCCACGCGCATACACGTATTCGTGCGTTGTGTGCGCGCGCACTCACGCTCTGACACTGCCCATCCCCCACCCCCTGAGAAAACATCCAAATAAACGTCCAAAACAACCCCACACGCGGCCCAGGCGATCAATATACAACAACTGGTCATTTATATACAAGTGGATATAATTTATAATCGCATTTATAATGTAGAAATGTGAGAAAACACTTACCGGAGGCTCCAAATCACACAAGGGGTACCTTCTCCTCTGTGCTCCTAATATGGAATCTCCTCTTCCACCGTTGTTTTCTACCTCTAATTTAACCTTTAAAAGACGTTATAACGGCCTCCCGATCCGACAATCTGAAGCATAAACTCCCAAATGATCGTTGTGGTGTGAAAACAAGGGCGTATGGATTCAGAAATCCCCTTTAAAATGGCCTGGATGAGCAATTGGTATAGATTGTAAGGTTGGTCGCTAGTAGAGAAAGAGCCAAACGGTTCAGTAGCAGCCAACGGCTTCAGACTGAAACACAGAGGAGCTGACCCGCCACGCGAAAATGAGGCAGTCCTGGGCAATTCTCTCTGCAGATCTCATAGCTGAAAGAAAGACACCCCAGTCACATAAACATCAAATGGATGTCGCAGTATGAAAAGGAGTAGGCTTGGGTCGGTGGTAACGCCTGAAAAAATACCACTAACAAATAGGTCGCTGGAATAACACAGTGACTCTACACACACGCTAAATACGACCAACCTTCTGTAAAGCAATATCTCGGGTTGTTTACACATTACAGTCAAAACATTCCAACCCCTATGGCCTACATTAAAAAATATATTTTTGGGCAGGTGGATAGGCCTACATGTTTATGTTTACATATACCCAACTCATGATAAATGACTTAATGTACAAATGTATTTAGTGAATAAAGTATATTTTAATAATTGTTGAAGGAAGTCAGAGCTACCATGCTATACCTTACTAGCCAACAGTCATTGGCCAGTAGCTTATACTGTGATTGCTATTTTCACTGTTAATTTAGTTTACAGTTTGCACTGTAAACTAAACGGTAAATATAAGTCTTTTGACATAATGCATTTGTCAAACTGCATATTGTATTAAAAAAAACAATGAAAAAATTGGAGAAATATGCGACCATGTAGAAATTATAAGCACACACACACACACACACATCCAGCACAGCCTCAGGGTGGTTGGTGTATAGAGTGAGCTTCAGTGTGGCAGTGATAGAAATCTGGAGGAAGGGTGATAGCTTTTTTTTCCCAGAGACACAGTGAGTGTACTCCCTCAACCTGTTATGGCAGACCGAGGCTAGGAGGAGTACATTATGCCTTGTCATGTCTCATAACATTTAAAAACGTTGCTCATTTTAACGGTAATATGGCTTGCAGATGAGGCTAGTGGCAGTGGTATCGGTTTAGCGACTTTGGCAGACTAGCACTAATGAATGAAAATAGGTGAACTGATTATCCACCTCGGGGTAATACCAGAGCAGGGTAATGGATTTTAAACAGAAAGGACATGTCACTCACAAAAGAAGCAGAAGTATAACAATGCATAACACTACATACTCCACAAGATACAGTGCATCCTTATGCTGCATTCGCTGGGGAATGACCACCACATTTTATTTTGAATGAAACAATTGACGTATAGTATGTATTTGCATTTTTATTAATTCATTAATTTATTTATTGAGATTATTTATTTATTTTAACTCATATGCATTTTTCTATTGATATTATTAATTATTTTAATTGCAAAAATATTAACCATGACAACAGTTCCTTTAAAGTGCTGGATTCTTTTATTGTTAACTTTTAAATTACTATCACATACTGTTTGTTTGTGTGTCTGTCAGTGTATTGTTGACATGTGGAATGCAACAAGACTAGCTTTTAAGGAGTAAAAAAAAATCCATTTAGTGTTTTGTGATATGCCCTCTGTTTAAAACATGACTCTCTGTAGCACCTGTTATAGCTAACAATGTCGTCTTGTTACCCAGTCACACCAGGGTCAGTAGCAGATACAACAGACAAGTAGCCTATGCTCAAACAGGAAAGAGATTGGGAGATTTATATTTATGTTCCATGAAAAGTTTGATTTGAGCCCTAAGATTATTGTAGGGGCAAGTGAAAACCAAGCTGAATGAAAATGACTAGTGCGCATTCACCATTGCAAACAGGCATGATGTCACAGACACGTCACATTAATCAACCTGCATCTGACAAGAGGTTAAAGGGCTACCTAGGTTTGGTTTCAACAGGTAGAGGCACACAGTTTTCAATTTGTTATGGTGTGAATGCATTTTGACTAGAATTCTAACCCTAACCCTTTTTCTCACATTAAAACAATTTGACACTGAAACATATTATGTGATGGTGATACATCCACACCTATTGTTCCCCGAAAGGAAAAAAAATTCTTGGCTCGTGTTTACATTTAAAAAATGTAGTGTGTGTGTGGGTTTGTGGAGGTACATTTTGAAGCATGAGAAGAAGTGGAATTAGCTATTAAAGGATAAGGCAGATGTAATTCTACATTTTTCTCTGCATTGGCCTTCTTGTAAGCATCCTTAAGCAACATCCCTAACCTTTATCTGCTCCTAAATACTTGTAACTGTACTCACTGTAAGTCGCTTTGGATAAAAGCATCTGCTAAATGACCCAATTGTAATCGATCTCTTAAGGACACTTCAGGAGGCTGAGAAGACCGATTGACATTCTTTAGCTGAAATACGACATTTCAGCTAAACCTCAGAAAACTACAAATAAAATAGGGGAGATTTTCCATATCAACAAATGCCCCCATGTGCCTCTGCCAGCCCCCTCCCCCTCTTTGCTTAACACAAGCCGCATTTGACCCTGAGCTGGAGCGTCTGAAAACAACTGTAAACAGTCAGCACCGCCCCCTCTCCCAGCCTCTAAACACCCCCCCCCTCCTCAATATAAAGGTTGACAACACACACACACCTCCCGCGGTCGCCTCTTTAAGCCGTTGCACATGCACAAAGGCAGCGATTGATTACCAGCCTACTCATCGCCTGTCATGCCCGCTGCCCCCTCCCTCCGCCTCGATTGCCTCTTTGCATTGACCCCGTGACCCCCCACCCCCCACACGCACCCTGCTCCCTTTCAGTCACAAACGGGTGCCTCCTTTTGACTGCCCCTCCCCCACCCCCCTTTATACACTGTACAGTACATTCTTCAAGGCTCC
>JAODLI010036462.1:23567-34471 GCA_027575585.1 Percopsis omiscomaycus | reverse complement strand
AACAGTTGAACAGCCCACCCCAAGGCTGTGAAAAAGGCCCACTCATTTAAAACTTGGCAACACAAATTCTGAAGAAAAAAAAAGTTTAATTTTGATGGAAATTCACTGACGTGGCAATATATTTAGCTCTGTGAGTATTTGTTTGTGTGTGACCTACTTGCATTCATGTATTGTTTACTGTATTCTCCGACGCGATGCTGTCAGTTGGAGACAAAGGGAAGCTTACTTCCACTGCAAGTCATATACACTGCCATAAGAGAGTGCATGCGTGTACTGTATGTGTGTGTGTGTGTGGGGGTGCTCGGCTTGCTGACACACTCCAATAGGGAATTAGCTTGAATCACAACAAAGAGGAGGAATGAGAAATAGATGCCATCTCCTTTCTTAACATTGTTTCTCAAAGCCAAATTCAATTCTCTAACTCCTCGGCTGCCGCTGGAAGCGCCAAAGCTGACCGACGGGTCCTGCTTTTTCTACACGTAGCTATCTACAGTAGTTCATCTCCTCGCCAGTGCAGCCCTGTACTATCTAGACCCCTTTAATGGAAACAGGGGACTCTCTTTCCTCTGATATCCTAGAAAGCAATTTTTGACAAAAGGAGATAAATTCCCCCTCTATTCCTTTCTCCCCAGTAACTCCTCCTGGGCCTCCTGTCATCATTTTGTCCCCCACCCCCGTACCCTGTCCCTTCGCAGTACAATTTCTACCTACTGTATAACTCCGTCCTTTGTGCCATAGAGACATATAGCTCTTTCATCCCACACAAACACTCACACCATGCCCCCCCCCGCCAGCCATTCCTCTCTTCATGACTATTTACTACACACTGTAGCGCATTGGTCCACCTCTCGGCCTCCGGCGGTTATCAAACACACCAGATGAATGTCCTCTCTCCTCTCTCTCTCACCGTCCCTCTCTTCCGGCACTGATCCCTTCCTCCTCCGTTAACTCTCTCCCCGTGCCTCCATCCATCCCTGCGCCCACTTCCTTTTTCTATATCATAATCCCCTCTCTCCGCGTCTGCCTCCATTTCTCATTTGCTGTGCCATCTTTTCCCGTCAGGGGAGGACGCACAGGGTCCCTCAGCACAAACAGAGAAAGACTTTATCCCAGGGGGCATGTGAATACTAAATCAATGGTCCAGCGAGGAAAGTTATTTTAGTTTTAAGGGAGTTTAGGATAGGTTTCTGTTCTGTTTTTTTAATACGTTGTCTCTATCAATTTGTCCTTTTTTTGTGGAACAGACAGAACTGAGAGCAATGAGATAAGGTATTATAAAGTCACATTATATAGGGGCATACCACATTTCACTGCATCATACTGCATTGTTTAATATCATATTGTAATGTATGATACTGTATGATACTGTATTGTACTACACTGTATTGTATATGGTATTGTATCATTGCCTTGTATCCGTCGTTCCTTCCAACACTTTTTTTCACAGCTCATGAGGTTGTCACACTACACACCTCGTTTCCTTTTCCTCCCCATCTCATTGCCTCCTTCCTGTTTTTACTTGACTAAATCCTTCATTCTAAATCCCTCATTATTTCATCATTCTATCCGAACATCCATCAGTTGGGCATCTCTTTTGAAACCCAACTCCATCCCTCCATTCTTCCGTCCAAGTTGAAAAGCTGATCCACAACTCTTGTGTTTATAGGCCCAGGGCTTTTAGCACTGTCACCTCACCAGGACAGTTATGCCCCTCCCCCCTCCCCCTCCATCCTGCCACAAACCTTTGCCTCCCCCACCCCCAAGCCTGATTTAATCAGCTAACATGGTAATTGATTCTCCCATGAACGATTTGAGGCCTTTGCATGCATGCACACACAGACACACACCCAGGTATCTTGTCACACATGTACGGTTGCCTAGCTCCTCCCTCTATTTGGTCTCCTCTTCCCATTGTCAGCTGGGGTAATGACCCATTTGTCAATTCTTTAATCATATTTAGAAAATGGATTGGATGCTGTCCACTGCTAATGGCCTGGTGGGACTTTTATAGCGTGTCTAAACATGCCGTCTAAACAAAAATGTTTAATACTAGCGTGTGTGTGAGCATGCATGTCCGTGTATACACAGGTATGTGGGTGGGTGTCTGTGTCTGTGTTTGTGTGTGTGTGTGTGTGTGCGTGCGTGCGCATGTTTCAGCTATAAAGGAAGGTAAACAGTGATAAAAAATGATATCTGATATTATGTACAGGTTCAATACCCAATGCAATGGGAGCAAAATGTATGCATGTGTGTGTGTTAGGAGAGATTTGTATCTTCATGTGTGTCATTTTTGTCTGTTGTGTCTGCAGTCACAGGAAAAGCATCTAGTCCTGAGTAGTGGCCAGGACTAGATGCTATGCCTTAATTGGTATAAGCGTGGGGCTGGCTAGAAAATAAGGCCCATATAAAAAGGCCAGAATTCAGAGAAGGAAATAAGGATTAATTATGGAGAGGCTATGTGGATCTCGGTGCACATGTAATGACTTATATTGGAGTGAATAAACACTAAACACAGATTCCTTATCTAATTATGCAGTGTCTCAAAATAACTGTACAGCAAGAACAACTGTGTAGATGGGATTACTGGCCTGATCTTCTACCTCACTGGGGCTTAGCGTCATAATCGTTTCCCTGTTTGAGGATGATTACCAACTGCTGCACAGTGACTTCAGGAGAATGACCTAAATGTCATGTGGTATGTTATGTATATGTACATACAGAATGTTCATATACATATATTGGGGTGTAAAGAATCAAAAAAGAAGCTAGCTTTTAATATAGTTTTAAATATAGTAAATGTATACCTGTAATGACAAATCTCCTCTCTGCTACATACAAACCCACACACATCTTAATTCTGACCTTCCGATTGGACAGGAGTGGCCATGCATGTGCCTAAGCCAGTCAGTGAGAGTGGGAGGGCTGAGTCCCACACACGGAAATTAAGGCAAATGTGAGGTGAACATGTTAACTGTTGTTCCAGTGTAGTATAATAATAAAATAAAACTGAATTTTAAATCGAAATCCTTCACAAGGTCATCGGGAAAATTCTAGCATCACAGGGAAATGTTCAGTTTAATAGAACACAACTTAGCCAATTAGACATTTTGCAAATGGCCCTGTACTCCCCAAAGTCTCCCATATAACATAGCTATCAAATATTCAGCTTTGAAATCACACATGGCCCTGATACGCATGGAAGCACACAGTTCCATGCGCACATATGGGCACACATGCTGCGTTAACTTGAGAGGAAGGGGATTCTAGTGTTCAGCAGTCATAATATGAGCTGGTGGGGATATAAAGACAGATGAACAGACACAGTAATATGTAATAACTGTAAACCACATGACATACAGCATCTCAGTGCTGGGCACAGCAAATGGTATGCAAAAGCATGCAAAGATGAACATATACAAAGTCATCAGAACATCTGCACCTACAATATTTATTGTATCAAACTAGTAATATGAGTTCTCCTATCTAAGTACAGGCAATCACATGTAAACTATTCTGTTCATCGAGAATTTACGACTTAATCAATGCAGATTATTCACTTAACCAACACATCTTATCCTTCATCATCATTCACTCATTCATTTGCTCTCCACCTTACCAAATATGTCTCTTTTGTCAACAGCACATGACAGTACGTGACTGACTTAAAAAGGAAGCTTAGCAAAAATAGGAATACTCTAATCCCCGTGGAATCGCTGCAGGCACCAGTGATAAAGGTCAATTCAATTCCAAGATGCACCACTCAATCCATTTCTAAGTTAATCAGCAAACATACCGATCCCAACATGGTATCATTGAGAATCCTATTCGTTTATTTAAATAGAGAAATACACTTCACAGGGAAAAGGAAAACAATTGTAAGACATCTTCATTTAGATGCAATTTGTTTAGCAAATAGACCCCTTTTAAATGTAAGTTAGAAAACCAAATGTATCGCTTCTGTTTAGCTTGCTGGTGGTAAATGTAAAATAATCTCATCAACACCTTTTGCAGAGGGGCTGGATCCATTGCTGTCACATTGCTGAGAAGGCTGGGTGTCTCAAAGCTAGTTTTCCTCTAACTACTCTTTAAAAGTAGATTGAAAAAATAAAAGTGCCCAATAAACGTCCTTATGGTTTCAGCTTTGAGAGCAAGCCAGGCCCTAAATCGCTATTTAGGCTACTAAAACTCTACTCGGCTATTAATGTGTTCACTTTGGCAAGTAAAATATATTAAAATTGCAACATTATGGACTGGGACACATAGATCCCTGCTGGGTTTTTTGCATCTGTGCATGCATGTATATACAGTATGTGTGTGTGTGTGTGTCTGTGTTACTGTGCCTGTTCCAACTCAGGAGTCCCACAATCCAATTACTTTCCAAATTAACACCTGACACAAGGACCAATGGGGCTTCTCTCTATAGTGGTCTACACCCTTCCTGCCACAAAATTAACAATGCAAAAACGTTTATGATTTAAAACAAGTTCAGAGTGTAAATATTGGATCTGTATTTGCACACTAATTCAAACGCTAATTCGAAATAACAAAGGTAAATTAATTCGCAAATTAATTATTCAAATCACCTGATTCGGTCTATGAAAGTTGCAAATCCGTTTGACTTCTCGTGGACTTTCTGAGCCATTTCTGCTTAAAGAATGTGATATTCATGTTTTCTTCCAACATCTCCCTTTGCATTTGTAATAACATAGGATCACACAGTGTTATTATTAATACTGGTACTACAAACCATCCTGCTAATACAAATTTTTAACCAACAAAACATGATTCACGTTTAACCACATGTTGCACATCCTTTTTTCTCACAATAGTTTGGATAGAGGTGGTTAGAGTCCCATGTGATTCCACAGTGGGATCATGACTACTAAAGCTAGACAGAACCGTTAAGGCACGTGAGATAAAAGATTACCTAAGCATCAAGGATCAGACAAAGAGACAAGGGCCTAGCATATACGAGGACACATGAGGGCTACTAAAACGTCCCAGGATGAAAAAAAGGGCATTGAAGTGCCACTGCCCAGCTAAAGGCAACATTCACTGTTGCCACCGATTGTACAGGAGACTAGTACAAAGGCTGGAATGGAACACAAAACACACACATGCACTCGCTCACATAAGCTACAGTAGACGAAGAGAAAGAAAGAGCATGTGAGACACAGAGACAGGAGACAAAAAAACAGTAGCTCTGAGCTAATGACAGGCACAAGAGTTTGATGAGTTTCAATTGTATTTTTACACTTTGGAAAAGCTACTTAATATGCCATTCATACCACTAAAGCACATTGAACTAAATCTTACCCTCCCTGAGGGACATTCAATTCAATTTGCTGCCTGTATTATTCACACAACTCACATTTATTCACATACACACATTCCAATCTCAATACCCAGAAGTCAAAGTGATAAAAGGAGGTTTATGCAGGTTTGTGTTAGCCGTATTATTCTCTTAAATAAATAAAACAAGTGTTACACCTGTGATGGTTCAGCTGTGGTGCCAAAGAAACAAAGCAGCCAAAGAATAAAGTTAAAACGATGCACAATTATAGGCCTATAATAACTGTGCACATAACCTTTCTCCTGTAAATAGAACTGCTTTTATCCAAAGCAACTTACAGTGAGTACTGTACAGTGAGTATTAAGGAGAAGGTAGCAGTTAGGCATATTGCTGAAGGATGCTTACAAGCAGGCGAACCCACGACAGGTGGGAGTCGTCCACCTTAACCTATGCTGCCCCCAAATGAATGTTCCTAATGTTTGGTAAGCGTTCGGAAGTCATCCATTGTGAATGAGAGTTGGAGACCTGGGGAGAGCAAGAGGGTAGCAACAGTTGTCGTAGTGACCTGAGAGTGTTGGTGATAAAAGAAAGTTGAGCCAAGCTCAGCTCCACGCAACTAAGCAGCGTTACAACATAGCCATGGCGACCTGGAGGAGCGATGCTTTCACAGTCTCCCAGTGTAAAAATAAACCCTTTTCTCGAATTTGGTTTCCTTAACATGTGTAAAACCAAACCAAATCTACTGTAATAGTTCATTTACACTAGACAGAATTAATAGACTGAATCTAAACAGAAATCCTATTAATAATATACATGTGAAATCAAGACTTAACTGTCCGGGCTGTGGTATGTTTGCATGATCCATCATTTAAATATATGGCAGAATAACTGAACCCAAGGGGAACCGAAACAATCTATTTTCCTGCTTGATAACTATGTTGCTGCTGTAGTAGGAATGCGTAAGTGAAGAGTAAGGAATAATGTAATTTATACGTGGGAATTTCTGGGTGTTTACATGTGTGTTCATTTGCTTGGGTAACTTTGAATTCCTGCTGGTACAAATATGTTTGTATAAATGTTTGGGAGTGTTTGTGCATGCTCATACCCCTGTGACTTTTTTCTGCTGCTAGTGTGTGTGTGTGTTTGTGACAGATGGCAGGCCCCCTGTGAAGAGCTAGAGAGGAGCGACGAGAGGAGGACTGATGCGTTTCAAGTTGAAAAGCAACAGCAGAATCTGTTCAAAGTACTCGATGAGAAGCCTCGGCCGTCACTCTGTTGATTCATAATTGAATGAGCAAATGTTTGCATCTAAGCAATCACAATGTTTGCAGCTGAGTGTGAAATATGAAATAGAACTCCTTTTAATCTCCTTTTATATTTGTATCCTTCACTATTGTCTTCTTTGAGGGAAAATCTGCATATTGATTAGAGCAACTGTCATAAATGACTAGGCTTTAATTGCGCAAACAGATGTGCAGTGCAGGTTCCTGTTCTGCCCAATTACACGTGCTGTGCAGTGCAGTCTCAGAACCCATTTGCAATCGGCTTGACGACGATTTACCTCTGGGGACAAGGGACAATATTTCGGGGGATCCGGTGTAGCCAGGGGATATCCAGATAACGCATAACCGATTATCGGAGCCAAGACTTCCTCTTCTGTGGGCCGGTCATTGTCCGATTAGCAACTTGATACGCGAGAACGGAATTGGAGTTGAGAGACGACGTCCGAGATTGGGCCAATGTGCTCCGCCTCTTTTGCTCTCCTGGTACAAAAAATGGTTTCCCCGTTCATGAAAACTGTACGGGGGGTGAATTTTTATATAACTCATCAGTTGAAATTATATTAAGCCATCCATTTATCCATTCATTATACATAGCCGAGAGTTAGGCGGGAGTCTGACACTGCCAAGATGGCGATGGCCCGAGCCTGAACACTTGGCTTCAAACCCATTCTTCAGAAAATCTATGGCTGACGTCACGGAGGGTTTGTCCACTTATTTATACAGTCTATGATTGCTACTCAAGAAGCATTAGCCTAGAACCTAACCTTCTAGTGTGTGCACTGACCTGAACCATGTTACCAGACACAAATGCCTACCTTGAAAAGAAATCCATGTTACCAGACACAAATGCCTACCTTGAAAAGAAATTAAGAAGAATAAAAAATGAATATTAATATTATTTTTCCTACAGTATATACACTGATCAGCCATAACATTATGACCACTGTCAGGTGAAGTGAATAACACTGATCATCTCGTTATCATGGCAGCTGTCAGTGAGTGGGATATATTAGGCAGCAAGTGAACATTTTTTTCCTCAAAGTTAATGTGTAAAAGCAGGAATTTATGTGACTTTGACAAGTGCCAAATTGTGATGGCTAGACGACTGGGTCAGAGCATCTCCAAAATATTATAATTTTTAATCATACCTTATTAATTAGAACCATGAAAATTTAAATAATTCCAAGATACGGAAAACTAGGAAAATGTCTGTGAAAAACAATTAGTGATACTTTGCCATCTAGAGTGATTAAAGTATAAAAACTTTCCACCAACAAGCAATTCAGTTGTGTGTACTGCACCACATTGCTGTAGCATTTTTAACCCATTAAAAGTAGATACACAATTACAAAATAGCAGGAGAAAGAGGCAATATTGCAATAGTGTGTTTGTGTGTGTCTGTGTGTGCGCGCGTGTCCTTTGGTCGAGTCTCTGTTCTGTTCTTCTCCATCAGTGTTAACACATTGAGAACCCTGCTAGAAGTGTAGTAAACCACTAGATCAATAAACCTGATTACGATTACCTCAGATACATCACGCACACACACACACACACACACACACGAACATCAAGCAATTTTTCTCTTTGGTGTATGTGTGTGTGTGCACATGGGTAGCTTTAGCTTCTGGGTGCTGCTGCGCCTCCTTTAGCTCTGCTAGCTTAGTAGCTACTCACAGGTGCTGGGCAATATCACAGCCCCAATTAGCCTGCTCAGATCTGCTTCTCCTAATCAAACAGCACTCTGCACTCATCCACCCCAGTTCTGTCTTCTGACCACAGTGACGTTTGTTCTCCTTCACCCGTCTTTCAATAATAGCTCTAGACTGAACTGCTCCCTCATTACGTGCCAACATCGTTCCCCTGAGGGCTTTTGTTCCCAAAAGACCGCTCTCATCATTGTACGAACCTATAGGAGACGTTTCACTCGCATTGTGTGCATGTTGGCGAATATACAGTAGGCTTTAAATAGAAGAGCAGCACAGTAATTAGACGTGGGAATGAAGAGGCACTGAAGAGAACTAATAGAAACAGTGAGGGAATGGTTTCTAAGCATCCAGAACAATAAGACAAACATATTGACAGATAAATGTAGCTATACACGCTATTCTTTGGACTGTGTGTGCACAGACTTTAAAGCGCTTAGAGAATTTGACAACAACCAACTGTGTACTCCTTAAATGACTTTATAGTCTACTGAAGCAGCATAATCATTATGTGGAGCTATAAGTTATTCTATTGTCTGTGCTATGCTATGCAATGCTAAGATTGACAGGTCATTTACCCGTTCATTCTTTCACCTCCTTTTTGCACCTGAATAATCAGGGGGCTTGTCTATTAAGATTCAAATAGCAAGTGATAAATGACTTGGATCTCTAATGTCTAAATATTTGAAAGAGTAGCTGTGGCTTTTACCGTCTACCGTATATTTCCCTTTTGCACCTGCCTGTCTATGTGGACCAACCCATAGACTGGGTTGTCTCGCTGTGCTCATGTGTTATGCCACACACTGGGTAATAAGTGACATAGTACTGCGCGCCATGGAACTGGTCTGACTGCATTGTCTAAACCGTGTCTGTGGGAGACATTTTCAAATGATTCATCAGTGCAATGCTGTCTGAGGCACAGAGACAAGCGTTGCAGTTTGATAAGTCTTTAAAAAAATTCAGAGATAAAAGAACAATGACAACTAGCAAATGGATACAATTATCTGGTGGTCGTCTCCCCGAAATAATAACTATAGTTCTGTAAATAAGGACTCTATAAAGTATATAAATTATATAAATTATCTATGATTCTAAAAGGATGGGCTATCAATGAACAAGTATACAATTACAAAGTGAGGACTTAATAGGACAGAATAGACTGACTATTGACTAGGCAATGGAGGGAACGACTTATCCACCTTTTTTGAAGTGAAACAGGGGATTTGGTGAAAATCAGGCTAAGCCCATGTTTCATCTTAGATGGCTTGTTGATCTAGTTAGCGAATTTCTCACACCCTGATTGTGGCCGTATACACACCAGTAAACCCATGCATGTGTTTGTATGGGTTTATTTGTGGGTTCTGTATCTACGTTTGTGTGTAGGCCCAGGCAGATGGTCCAACAATGTTAGACACATAGAATGTAGTTCTGCAAGCATACTTGTCACTGTGGTTTATGTCAATAAAATGTTTAAACAGAGATCAAAGAGGAACATTCAGGGCTTGTACAAATGCACTGGGAAAACAGGCTACAAAGAAGTACATGGGTTGCATACATTCACATTAAATATAACAAAGACACCTCCAAGAACCAGCAGAACTGTAGGTATGCCTACACACAGAAATTCACACATGTAGCAAACATAACAAAATGTATTTGTGTCTGTTCTTCTTGAATAGTCTGTCTATAGAGAGCCTACAGTAAGTGTTGTTATCATTTAGAGAACAAAAAAGGGAATATTTATCATCATCCAATGTAACTCAGCAGTCCATATATTGCCACATAATATATGGAAATGTCACTCTTGACAAATATGGCAAAAACAGCATGTTGTTATGGAGGGAGTAAGGCCAGTACCTTGGGGATGCAGATTATATGATATAATGAATTGTCAAAGTCTTCATACATTATGTATTCTGTATTTCAGGGAGCTACCCAGTTCAAGCACAGGCCTTTTCTGATGTAAGATACAACCATTTGTTACGATTTTTAACCTAGGCTATTTCATGTTCTCCCCACATCTTAAATACCCTTGATTGCTTTGCTATATTGATACTTTCCAAACTATCACTTATAACCTGCCCTTTAAAATTTGATGGTTTGATGCTAACTTTGGCTAAGGATTCTATGCTTTCTTGGTTTTCCCCAAATTGCTGGCTGCTGGCGTTTATATCCATGGTAACATCGAAATACAAAGATACATTTTGGTTAAATAGCACATTCATCATAGCTTAGTCTTGCTCAAATGTAACCTGTAACCTGAGGATTTGAACCATTAACCATCCTGTTATAACCTAAACCTCTGGACAATGACTCAGCTCCTTATTAACAAATGTATGTAGAGGTAACATTTAAACCTGTGGTTCTAAACTGGCGTACATATTGGAGACACAACATTACATGTAAAATAGAAATAGTAAACAAAGACATACAGTATAGCCTGCATGTGTAATTTACTAATGTGGTGTACATAATGCTAACAACGTTCCAAAAAGAAATACCTTTGAAGCATTTAAAATTGAAGGAGATAATTTTCTTTCACAGAGGAGTGTGTGTGTGTGTGTGTGTGTGTGTCTGTTTGGGTGTGCATGTGCCAATTTCCAGTCACACAGAAACATCAGAAAC
>JAODLI010036462.1:0-22255 GCA_027575585.1 Percopsis omiscomaycus | reverse complement strand
AGGGCGCTCTCTGTCTCGAACTGGCAATTTCGTAATCGACAGTGAAAGTCGAAAGCTGAAAAGCTTCTCTCGGCGGGTTCGCCAAGTGCACAAATATGACACCTCTAATAAACCACCATGATACGTGCATATATTTTGTTTTGTGATTAAAAAGGTTAAGGACAGTAGTCATTAGTTAAATTATTCACAATAGATCACAAACACGATCATGGAATGGACTACTAGCGCACTAAAACCTGGAAACTACCACTTTGCCTAAAACATGGAAACTACCACACACCGCCTGCATCTGCGCTAAGAAGTGGTCTGACCAGTTGGAGACGCTAGCACAATATTTGTTTTTATTTGACACCAAACTAGCACTGCTGATTTTAACTGACACACCCTCTACTGCACCCCCACGCCCATTATGGTGCAAGTGACATCAAGTCGTGCCGGGAAGGTAGCAAACGCACCCAGGCGAGAGAAAAACCACCTTGCAGCCAAATAAATTGTCATTACGTCTTCGTTAGCCCTACCACACGCCTTGCGCTGTCCAGAAACTAGAGACCCTAAGCTTCAAATTGTCCCTTCAGAAATCAGTGGGTGAAGTCTCACACACACCATGTCTTTAACTAACACGCACACAATATATTTAATCAAGCAATTATGTTAAAACATTGTGGGGAAGGATGCCACAGTTTAAGAAATAAGCGCTGAGAAAGGAATATCTCTAGAGTCCTCATTAAACCCTCTCCTCATGTGCGCTGTCTGGGTCTGTGCATGTAAGAGTGTGTGTTTATGTGGGGTGGGGCGCTTCTGTGCTCTTGAGTCTAGTTTCTCTGTCCCCTTACTTAGACTTCTTAGAAAGGCATGGAATTTATGTTTTCTTTCAACTTCACTAATTTTTAGTTGTACTTTTTCTTCTTATGGAAAACATTAAAAAGTCAAAACTTGTTATGACCAGAAATCAGTTAAAGAGTTGACATGAGCTTAAGTCGGTGTGTTTGGTTTTGCATAATGTGACAGTAGAAAAACAACAGTTCTATTCCGGTTGTACACATCAAGGCAGCAGGCTAACGTTAATGGAACAGTATGTGGGCAAAACACCGCAAGCAGGCAGAGTTGCTCCAAGCAAAATATCATTACCGTGAGCTTTGTTTGATAGTGGTGCAGTATTACCAACTAAAAGACTAATCCGGGTAGTATGGCAGCTCTTTAGAAGCTGTGTGTATGTGTGAGCTGTAAGAGAGACAGACAGGGAGAGAGAGAAATAGGAAGTGTACACATACACAGACGTGTGTTTTCTGTCTTGCCGAATTAAAGTTAACTATACAAGCTTTGTTTTTGTTTGTTTTCTTTTGTATGTCACAGACGATTGTTAGTAAGAACATTGTGGCAGCCTTTTTCTCAGAACACATGGATTTTCTAAAGTCAAAAAGTAATTGTGTTTATGTCTCTAATTTGATGTGATCGACATTTTTGATTGCAAACACTCAAACACAACTTTTAAGACTTGACATACAAACACTGTTGTCACAACCCGGTCCCGCCAGCTGAGTTAGAGTCTCTCTAACTCAGCTATCTCTCTATCCCTCTCTCTCTCTCCCTCTCCCTCTCTGTGTGTGTGTGTGTGTGTGTGCAGGTTGGAGCGAGTGCATATTAATTGTAATAATAATGTGGGCAGACACTCAGCTGTGACCAATCTGCTAGTCACCTGGCTACTTAAGCTCAGCAGTCACAGAGGCTCACCGCCAGATCGTATACTCTACAGTCAGTCTAGTCCGTTGATTCCCTCGGTACTTTTCTCATCCTAGTTCTCCTAGTTCCCCTGCAGACGCTCTTGTTCTCCAGCCGGCAACCAGCCTGCTTGCTTCACCAGTCATCCCAACGCTTCGCTGCCCAACGTTTGCCTGTGCCTTCGCTTCTTCCGTTCGGCTGCCCGGTATTCGACTTCCTGCCTGTTTGACATTGGGTGATCCGACACTGATATTAATTATTGTATAGTGACCTACTTTAATTTTCTCTGCCCTGATTAAACACTGTCTCCTACTAAAATAGGATGTCCCGGTGGTATTTAACACTTAAGAAAGTGCTGCTTGTCGTGGGAAGGAATTGGGTTCAGACAGCTTCAAAGAAGAAAGAACTCGAAAAACACTTTGTGTTCACTTGTGAATATTAGTTTTAGCCTAAATATCAATACCAAAGCGCCCATGGGTGGATAATTATCTGTAGCAGTTTACTGTGGCTGCTAAAAAGTTCATACTCAGTGTTTACTAAACCTTGACTAAAACGCTGATACTGTAGTTTTTGACTGACACAAAAAAAGAAAGAAAAATATGAACGCAATGATAAAATTGGGTCAACTTAAGTATGACTGAAAGTCATGGATTTTTATCCTAAGACATCCGAAATAAACACTGCTTAGAGGCCAACGGGACACATGCAGGACTACAAAAGTACTATAGCGTTAGCAAGATTACAGGATAGCCGCTACACATTCAAAAATGCCTCAAACAATATTAACAAGACAGTGAAAATTAGTTATCACACCTTAGTACCTTGTTAACCAGTGGACCATAAAACGTCTCCCTGCAACCAATATGTTCTAAAATGATTTATCCATCTTCCAATGGAAACTTCAATTCACTTTTTATCACCTGTCTTAGTTTGCCTCGCTCTCACGGGCTTTAGTCTTGTCACTCAGCCCGATGAGTCATATTCCCCTGTGTATCTGAACATGTGGCTGAACTATCATTAGAGCTTTCAGTAATTGCTTTTGCTATACACATTTTTCAATTTAGTCTAATTGGGACCAGTGTGTAACTGAATTAATTCTTCATTCAGACAATCAACTCAAGTCAATCACTGAAGCTGTTGGTCAGGGAAAATCGTAGTAGGCATAGTATGGAAGATCTAGTATCATTACGGGATTCATTACGAGAGTGTATTGTAAAACATGCATACTACCCAAGCAGAATTAGAGTTATGCCATGTCATACAAGCCTTGTTCAATAAGAACTACTTCCAAGTGCAGTGGTACAGCACTGTGCTCAGATTCAAATGGAAAGCGGCTAAAAAAATTTTTACATGCCTCTCTGAAATCTCTGTGTGTGTAATTGCATCACTTTGCCTCCCAGTGGCTAGAATTATTCAGAACTCCACACTATGGGCTTTAGTTTCTGGACGGCGCAAGGCTAGGTTTGCTAAATTCTGGCTCACCATGACATCACACCATAGATCGACCGGGATGCCTCTGTGTGCCTTCGCTTGCGCCTTGACAAGTAAGCTAGGGCCCTAGGAGTTTGGCGACAGGAGCTTTCCCCTAAAGTTAGCATTAAAAATGATTAGCTTGTCGTTGTCCAGCTCGCCCATGTTTTCTCCCTATGTGAGAGAGCTGGATAACATCTGGTTTGTAAATTGCAGGATGGCAAAAAGTTAAAATATTTAAATTTAGACAAAAATGCCGTCTGCCATTACTGTTGCCTGTATTTTCACAGCATACGTACAATACTCAATATTATAGGTCAATAACAATAACAGGTGAATAACAATCAGAGCTACTGCATATACACCTGTGTGCCCATCAGCTGGTTAGGCCAAGCTAACTGTGTGGCTAAACCATGCTGCCCTACTCCCATGTGAACTCTTGGTTCACATGATGCTCTTGGTTATAGGATGAGGTTGTTGTTGAGGGGTGGGAGGTTAGGTATCCTCTACACAGTGATTAGTGGTGGTCACTGATGTCCCACCCCCTGAATTATCCACTACATTACATACACATACATACATACACTCCCACTCCACCCTAACCACCTCCACCGCCTGGCTCCAGCTTTACCTCCATCTGCTCCTCAAAGGGCTCTTCCGCCTCTGCTGAAGAGGAGGGTGAAGAGCTCTCTGCGGAAGAGAGCTCTTCCTCCTCTTGACATACATGGTCTACAGCGTTAACCATGTATGTCAAAGGCCTTCACCATATCCTGACATCTCCTCCTTGCTTTCTGTCAGATGCATTCTATAGTAGTGTAGATGTGCTATAACATTCTGCATAAGCATGTCAAAGGTACAATTGTGTGACAGTAAACGGGGTCTGTGACTAATCCACTAACACAAAATCTGTGATTTCACCTTTTTATCTCTCTTTTCCCACGTCGCATTTAGTTACATAGCAGTACTGTCGTCACATTTAGTTACATAGCAGTACTGTATGTTTTCGTTCACTTTTTTCACCGAGTGAGGAATGAATAGACCGGTTCTCGGGTAAACACATGGAAGGGTTTCCAGGGGCTTTAGCATCTGTGTGAATTTCAATTTCCCGTGGTCACTGGCTACACTGGAAGTTTTGTTATGTTCACTTAACTTCAGTGAACGATTTGTTTTAAACAGGGAGGGGTTGGGTTTTGAATTGGGATAACACTATCTGCTAAAAGAGCCACATGATTGTTTTGGGTCTGTCAATGCACAAAACGGAAATGATTTCCGTTCAAGAAGCTACAGTAGTAAAAGCTTGAGTAACGTGATGTTCAGTTTAAACAGTTACTAAACATACAACTGCTTCTAGTGAATGCACCCATCTTTTGTCTTCAGTAGAACAGTTGCATAAGAAAGGGGTGGTAACAAGTGACAAGCAACCTGGTATTCCTTCACTCTAATCTGCATGATCAGTCTGAACAAATGAGTCGACATTAGTAAAGTGTTATAAAGATAAGGTTAAAGAGAGCTCTGTGGATGTTTGACACAAAGGGTACATACCTTTCATGTGAAAAGTACCTACACATGTGGAATAAATTATAGAGCTTTTAATGGGGTGGCCAGACATTCTATAAAAAGAAAAGCTTGCTGATGCTATACACCCTTGCTAATGGAGCTAGCCACCACTCCGATAATGGCCCTCTGGAAAAAGAACAGCATTGTTTTAGTGTATATGTGTGTTTGTGTACAGTAAATTGCTAAACACCCCTGGGAACTAAACAGCGCACACAGCGAGCACACTATGATATTCACAGTATTCACCGTACAAATAAACCTACTCACATTTAAAGTATATCCCTCAATAAATAGAGTATTGAAGAGGTTGGCAACAAACAAACAGAGTGCACTGACTAAATAGAAAAGTCTCCCTATTTTACTCTCTCATCAGCTTCTTCATACTTTACTTTCTCTCCATCTTGTGTCTTCCCTCTCTGACACTAATTATCTGTTCTCGTTTCCCTCCCTCTCTTGTGAATATGCTTCTGAATTGCTGAATATGATTTATGTTTCCTCAATTTAAAGAGACTGCGCCCTGCACTGTTGAGGCGCCTTCTCATTAGTCCCCCCCATAATGCTAATGCTCCTACTTCCTACATGTAAATCCCCATATGTTTCTTCCCAATACCATTTTGCATGTTGTTCCACTTTGTAGGAGACTCAAGGAGACCAGAGGCGCTGCTGAAACCAGACACTGGAGCAGCTCTGGATGTAGAGGTAATCACTATATCCTACTGAGGAAGGGTTTGAACCGACTAGACTCGCAAGCCAAGAACGTACAGGTCAAAGTGCTAGGAAACACCAAAACACATGCTTTACATTATACAGCACAATACTTAATTGAATTCCACCAGAAAATGCCACTTGAATTTTAATGACGTGATTGGTCCAGTTCATCAATAGCCAATAACATGTTTCATTACACTGAAGCAGCTCAGCCATCCACCTGTTTGTCTCCTCAAGTGTGTAGTGAGTGAGGGTACACAGGATTAGGAAATACCGGGAAATACTTGTGGGATGTACCCGCGGTGTCTGGTCTCTCTGCCTACAGCAGCAGGAGGACGAGGACGAAGCAGATAGGAAAAGTCAAGGGTGTCCAGAGACACAATGTGTTTGGAAAAGATGGTGACGGGAGGTGGAGAAAATGTGGAGAGAGGAATAGAAGACAAGCAGAGAGGAATAGAAGAAACGTAGAGGACAGGAGGTAAGAGAAAATCAGGAGGACACGTGTATGTGTGTGTGTGTGTGTGTGTGTGTGAGGAGAGATAAGCTCGTCTGACCTTTTCATCTTGGCATGCAATACGTCAATGAGACCTTTCAAACAACCGTCTTTAAGCAGCTGCTTTAGCAGTCAGAACATGCACAGAAATACACACATGAATGAGCATTTGCACATCCAATGTATAAACAGGGTGCGCTCAAATAGGTAAAAAGACAAACAGGAAGCACTATTAATCCATTGTAGAAGCCATAACAGCTGTTATGCCTCATGATGATGATGATGATAATGATGATGATGATGTTTTGATGGTATCCACTAATGACTTAACGGTCATTTGAAGGCCACCGCAATATTTCTGCTTTTGTCTGTAATGACCCATGGACATTTAACAGGCTACATGTGACGTTACAGCAGCTTCAGAGGAGACAGGGGCTGGGCATCAAGAGTGGGGTGGTAGGGAGGAAGGACGGAAGGAAGGAAGGAGTCAAGGAAGGAGGAGGTAAAGAGGGAAGGCCGCAAATAAGGCATGAGTTACATTTTTGATCAAACATGTTTATCTTCCTTTTCTACACCTACACCTTCTACACCTCCTTTTGTGTTTTCTCCTTCTTCCTTTCCTCCTCTCCGCCTCCTGCCATCTGCTCCTTGCTTTTTTATAATCCTTGGTCCCTATGCCCCCCCTTCCCCCCTTCCCCATCCCAACACGCCATATGTCTGGTTGAAGTGCTACATTGACCATTTGCAGTGTTTGTGCCGAGTCTGAATCATAATGGCGTGGAAACACCAACAGTGTCTTATCAGTGAAAACACACAAGAGCGTTAATTAAAAAACACAAGATGCCACACATTGCTGCACAGAGATTGGCTGGAGGATTGTGCGCGTGTGCGTGTGTGTGTGTGTGTGTGTGTTGGAAAATGTGTTGGAGTGGACCCAGGCGTGTTGTTCATCAGCATCCTTTTAATTAAGATTACAAATTATATATCTATATAATTACTTCTACATCGCAGTGTGTGGTATCGTCACAACTCATAGGTTACCATGCCTGCGTTTTTTTTATTTTCCACATTCATTTATTATATTTTCATTTATTTTCATTAGAGCATCTGCACAATTATGTGTACTTGTTGTAGAAAGCACACACCATTAACACATTTCTCATGTGCATGCCCACACCAGATTTGGCCTGGCGTCAAATGATGGTGTCGACTTTGCGTTTATTCCCTGGAATCCACCGGGATGATTTTCCTAATGGGAATACAAAACGATCAAGAGAAAATCGCGTCTTTGTTTAATCCCGTACCTTCCGAGCCAATGGCAGCAGGGAAGAGAGGAGAAAATAAAGAAGGGGGGAAGAATAAGAATATGACAATTAAAAAGACTGAGATGACTACAATGAAGCCAAGACAAGGCCATTAAGGCTGTAGTGCGGCTGAGAGAAATAAGATAGGGCCCAATAGAGCTGTCTCCCTCAGCTTAATGAAGTTAGCCTGCCTTCTCATAATCATGTGAACACGCGCAGCCACGCACTCTACAACTCATTTCTCCCACAGCATTAATCTTGTTCATTTCTCCGCCTTGAAGTCCACCTCAGATTTATAAATCCCAGCTGTCGTTCCGTCCTCAGTCATGCTCAAAATCGCTAGCGCCATTTGCCATTGAAGGCCTGCAGGTGGTGCCTTTAATTTTCCAACCAAACACTAGCATAATGGATTTCGCTTGTCATTTGCTCACTCACCAGTAGATAGTGTGTTAATTAGTGAAATCGGCTGGTTTGGTGAATTGAAGGCCCACATGATTGGAGGCTTATTTGAATAACTTCAGAAATTGAATAAAATAGCAATTGTAGCTATTCTGTGTCCTTTGCTCTCTCTTTCTGCCTCTCTAACTTACACACCCCATGCAGAAACAAAATAGTGTAAGTTATATTCTCATATATTCTCTCACATAGACAATATCTTTTGTGACATGTGTGACTTTGTTTGTGTGTGTGCGTGTGTTTTTATTTGTCTGTCTTGTGGAACGCAGAAACACCAAAACCATTTAAATTGTGACTGCATCTGCCTGAATCCAATCTCAGAAGCCTTTGCTCAGAGCTGACGTCAACACAGAGACCTGAACCCAGGGTGTGTAAGGCATAAACAAAATCACTGAGGCGTGCACACAGCATATTCCAACTGTGCTGATCCACACAGCAGATGGGGAAAATATATTGCTTTGTTTGTAATTGACCGTTGCCTCTAATGTTCTAAAATTGATCGTATATAATCGTATATATATACGTACCCTATACTTTTGACTAAATATGCTGGATCCCTTTGAGAATTTAATTATATATAAAGTCAATAAATGTAGCACCCAGTACTAAATAAATAAATAAAGTAATTATTCATGCAATGACAAACCTCAGAATGGCTGAGAATATGCATTGCCTAATTCTAATGCATTGAATAACACATTTTCTTTGGTGTTCCCACGAGACAATAAATGGCCTGAGGAGACACGGGAGCAATCAACAATACAAGCATCTGTGGCAGTGGGAACGCGTCACCCGAGACATGAATATGTATCGCCAGTCTGTCACGCAAACACATACTGTATGGTTACGTGATCGGAAAACCAGACCTAGAATAACACAAAACATTGTATGACACAATTTCACAGTACAGTGTTTATGTTGTGGGCAACAAACCAAACCGCCACTGGCATGTTTCACCAACAACACAAGCCAAGCAACTGCATGCTGCGCTCAGCTCTGGGGTGCCCCTGTCGGTTGTGAGTGTTTGTACAGTAGAGAAATCATTCATTGGCACCTTAAATTAGTCAAATCCATCCTTTCAAATTGAAGTCATGATTATGGCATACATGACAGTTTACCTCTCGTGCCTAAAGGAGCTGAATGGACAGCTGCCGCTCTCTTAAATAATAATTTATGACTCACTTGTAATGCTTTTGACGCCACATGGTCTAAAAGCAGTTTAGGAGCACCACCCTGCCAGGAAACATTACAGAGCAGAGCAGGGGTGCAAACACACACACAGTTTGACTCCTGCAAGTTGTCTTCTCCATTCATCCAGATGGCATGACACCTCGTCTACAGTCCTCCCTGCCGTCACCTCGCTCCCCTCTGGCTTCCCTGGCTCCCCCCTCTAGGCGTACATGCGCTGGCCCTCTCCCTCTCGACTGCTCCTCTCGCTGTGATCTCGCAGGGGAGCACTCCTCCGCTGCCAAAGTATTCCTCCGTACAGCGTTCTCCGTTTCAGGCTTTTTCCCCCTTGCTCCATCATAGTGTCTCTCTCGCTCTCTCTCTCGCTCGCTCGCTCTCTCCCTCTCCCTCTCTCTCTCTCTCTCTCTCCCTCTCTCTCTCTCTCTCTCTCTCGCTCTCTCTCTCCCGCTCTCTCTCTCTCTCTCTCTCTCTCCTGATGGTAAACGTCCCAAAAGCCGAACGTCGCCCACACTTCTGCCCGTTTGATGCTTTGTACTTGGGCCTCTGACGAACTCCTCTCTCTCCTCCTCTCTCTCCTCGCTCTACCTAGTCTCACATTCAGACCCTTAATAATATCAAGCGTATCCAGATCTTGTGTGAATTTTTACATGCACACTAATTCTGCCATAGCATATTTCGATATATTTCACATACACATTGCGGATATACTGTACAGTACGTGGGATGCTTTGATGAGAAAAAGGGGATAGGCGGGGTCAAAGGACCGGTAAGGCTAATAATGAAGTCACTGAAAACTGTTTGAAACCCATGTATCGTGGTTGAAGGGGGGCGGGGGGCTTTTAATCCTCAACATGTACCTTCTCCTCCAGAGAGCCCCTCCCACCCCTCTTTCCCATGTCAGCATGTGTCTGTCACCCAGCCTGTCTGTCTCCACTGAGTCTGTTCCATCTATTCTTGGTCCTCCAGACGGCCTCTGTCAGTCGCTGTCTCCAGTCTCTGCTAATGAATAATCTACTTCATATAGACATCTTTCTCCTGTCTGACTTTGTGTTCTTCCGCTGAATCCTTGCACACCTGCTCCTTCACCTTCCTCTTTTGTCCCTCGTTTCTCTTTCTCCATTCTTGCTGGTTTACTTCGCAGTCTCATTGACTACGAATTCTTCATGTATCTTTCACTGCTTTAATTTCTTCGGCCTTCAATATTGCATTTGCTTGTGCTGCATTTGTCGCTTGCTTTGCTAACGTTAGCTCCTCTCCTTTTGCTTTTCTTGAAGCGGTAGCCTCAGTGTCTGCCGTTGATCGCTAACTGATACGGTCATGATTCATGCTACTGTCCATTCATCGAAGCCTTTCCATTTGCACACTCGGAACAGGAGTCTGGGTGTGACATCCCCGGGGCTCACGTAGCATCCACACTACATCGTTGGTTGTGAAGGGGTCACTTTACTTCCAATATGCGGCTTACTGTACACGGGCTGGAAACGTCAAGATTATAGCTTTAATTCCTGCACTCCCGTTTCATTTGTCCCTCTGCCTTTATGCATCTATCTTCCGTTTCTGGAACAACAGAAACAACTCCTTCATTGCGCTCATCCTCCTTGTTATGTTGTTAATCGTTTGGCACCATGGTGAATGTTCCGCCAGTCCTCCTCCGCTCTACATGCCTTGCTGCCTCACGCCCTTCCTGTCTGTTCCCTCCCCGGATGGATTTTCACACTTATCTCTCGCTTTGTGATGCAGACGCTTGGAGCCTTGCGCCCTGGAGCGAGGCTTTCTGTCCGCACTCACCTTCCTCTCCCTCCCCACTTGATTCCCGAGTGACCCCCCCCCCTTGGTTCCGCACCTCCATTTCTCCTCGCGCCACCTCGTTTCTCTCCTTCACACATGCATCCCACTTGCACAAGCATCCCACTTGCACAAGCATCCCACTTGCACAAGCCCCCTGCCATCGCTCCCTCCGAGAGGCGGCTCGACGCTCACCTCTGCCACGGAAACCGCCAACACAACAACTTTTGATCCACCTTTCCATCCCTCAAGCACCGGGCTTCGCTCCTCTGCACCTCGGTCGTCCTCTACGAGACAAAGTGCCCAATAATAACAGACCTCACAATCCACCCCCCCCCCCAATCTCCCCCGTGAAGCCTGTGTGACTCACAGCCTCTGACACGCTGCCTTCATCTCTGCCTCTCTCCTTTCTCCCTGCCCTTCACCATATATACACCGTTTTTTTTTGTAGGAGCGAGTCGTGCCCTGCGCCTGCCAGAGTGACGGCCCGAAGCTCGAGACAGGTGGGGGGGGGAAAGGATCATAGAAAAGATCAAATGGTTGAAACACAGTGACACTATTCTGTCCGCCGCCGTTTGTTTTAAGAATTTTGACTGGCAGGTCAAAAACGGCCGTGACCTCCAGAACCCGGGCAGAATTACACCGCTGTGACGACGCTTTAAATGACGGTTGGGCTCTCTGCTTCAGAACTACACTTCCATTCCCTCGTCCGAGCTCAGGATTTGTGTGTCTGGGCACGTGTGTGTGTGTGTGTGTGTGTGTGAGGGAGACTTCACTTCAAGGCCATAAAACAAGTTCACTCTAAAAACAACCTCCTAATAAATCTGTCCGCTTTAATCTGAGTCAAACTTTTCTATTAAAATATTCAACAGTCATCAAACCAGAGCCGGCTGAGGCGTTCACTACAAGCTCCCGCTGTGAACCAGTGCTCTGTGACTAAGCTAACAAAAGCACAGGGTCCAACGGGGAAGTGCATTTAGGAATCCACGCAACAAGGCGGAATAATTCACACTAAGAGGGGCGCAATGTGCGGCTTGTGAAGGGGTGAATGTGTAGTGATGCCCGCGTGCGCTATCCGTGTGCGCGCGCGCGCGTGTGTGTGTGTGTCCTATTTGGTGAATACCCTTCGACACAAAGCCTGTTGTAGTAGACCATTCACCTTATTCATAATTTAAGCGACAGGCACCCGTCTGTGAACCTGCGCTGCCTGCAGAACAAGAGGCAGAGAGAGGGAGGAACAGAGAAGCCCCAGAGAAAAGAAAGAAATCACACAATATCTTAGCGGTCTTAACTGGCTGTACACCACCTGTGGAACGCACGTGCGTGTGTTTGTGTGTGTGTGTGTGTGTGTGTGTCTTGTCATGTGTGTTACGTGCACTGTAAGAAGATGAATGGTCGTGGATGGAAGAAAAAAGGCTTGACCAGGCCAATCTCTCCAGTCGCCTTTAGCTGTTCCTTCTTCCTCCCGAACCCCGCTCTCTATTCTTCCTCTTCCTCCTCTTCATCCCATCCCTCCCAGTGGAGCTCCCATAGAGGACGGGCTGTGTCCCCGCAGGCGGGGAGGACACTAAGGGGGTTAGAGCAGCTAATTAAAAGGGCAGATTGATGCATCTGCTGGCCGAGCGACTTAGCAGGGAAACAGACAGTAATTTGTTGGATAGCCCTTTCTGGAGGAGGGCCCGTCGCCTGCCTCTTCAACGCCTCCCACCTGTTAGTGTGTGTGCGGTGCGAGTGTGTGTGTGTGTTCTTGCCTATTGATTTATACAGATAGCAACCCTGATGCAAAATTAGCCCACAGCTGAATGAAGACGCATGTTTGGAGGGCGACTGTGGCGTCACTGCAGCCATGAAGGTTTCATGGCTATTTAAAGAAGCCAGTGGCATGCGAATGTGACCACTACTTCCAGTACTGGCAGAAGGAGGAGGAGGAGGAGGAGGAGGAGGAAGGGAGAGGAAACAAGGAGAGGATAGTAAGGATACTTTCTTTTTTACGTTTGTGTAGTGTGTGTAGTGTGTGTAGTATGTGTGTGTGAGTGTACGCGAGTGCCAGAATAACAATGCTAGTTGTCAAAAAAATGTAAATGAATAATTAACACCCGGTCCCCCTTCATCCCAGTTTGCCTCCCTGTCTCAGCGACGCCCCGCTGGGACAGAGCAATAGCAGGCTCAGCTCTGTTCGCTGAACACAGACAGCTACAGCCTATATAGGCTGCACAGCCCATACAACATACCCACCCATGTTCCGTCAACCATGGTGCTGTCTGTTCTATTCTGCCCCTGCCCCTGCCCCCCTCTGTCTCTTATAAACACCGCTGCAGCAATTAATTGAGTACACACACACACACACACACACACACACACATAAGAACACTTTTTTGTTGCCATTATTATCCCCTTTATTGCACCACCCATTAAAATTGAGGTTTTTAGTGGAAGGCAATCACTTGTGCAGGTAGCCTACTCTATGTTAGGCTATAACCAGCGTGAGGATGGGAACAAACACAGGAGATGGAGGGAGGGTGACTTGAGTCGGAGATGGATGGCGCTTTGAGCGCCAGTATGCATGCGTACGTTGTGCGTACGCCACAGAGAGAGAAAGCCAAGTGTCAGGGCACCGGTTAGGGCAGGATAGTCTAGTGGTCTGGGTGTTGGACTCCCAGCCGGATCGTGGGTTCGAGCCCCAGAGTTGGCCTACCTGTAAGCATCCTTGAGCAAGATGCCTAACCCCTACCTGCTCCATGTAATAGCAGCATGTATTTGTAAGTCACTTTGGATAAAAGTGTCTGCTAAATGACCTAATTGTAATTGCCTCATAGCCAACACAACCGGGCAGTTGATTGACTACACAGAGACGCACAGCCATGGTCGTGGGACGCTGTGGTAAGGTGTGAATGCGATATTCCCAAACACACACAGATGGAAACAATCAATCTAGCGTGACTATTAGCATGACAAATTACCTGTAATAAGCAAGCAAATTCCATTTGCTAATATTGCCGTCTGCTGAGTGTGAGGTGAATAGCACAAGGATTACATTAGCTATTCTCGAGCTACCAGAACCCCCCGCATAGTCGAATATAGTGTTGTAGTGTCAGAACAGTTCACTGAAAAGACGAGCTCATATTCGATTCTAAAACGTGGAACCAATTGGGGGCGGGCTGGTGTACTGGAATAAAGTAGAACTGATTGAATATGACAATCAGAACCTTATCGCTGCATGGGGCAGAGTTGCTGATAAGCACACAGCTAAATTCTTATTCTCTGTCTGTTTTTCTTTCTGGTCCATTCTTTTCTCACAACTCTCTGTCCATATAGACATTTTTACAGAGAGCACCATGGTAACAGGTGATTGAGGCTCAGGTTAGCACAATGGCTTCTACCCACCTTGTTTCTGAATGCGAAAGTAAGACTTCCCACCTTAGAAACATAAATCATTTTATTGCTTTATATATACAGTATACACCGATCAGCCATAACATTATGACCACCGCCAGGTGCAGTGAATAACACTGATCATCTTGATCATCACCTGTCAGTGGGTGGGATATATTGTGTAAATGTGTAAAAGCAGAAAAAATTGGCAAGCGTAAGGATTTGAGCGACTTTGAGAAGGGCCATATTGTGATGGCTAGACCTGCAGGGTCAGAGCATCTCCAAAACTGCAGCTCCTGTGGGGTGTTCCCGCTCTGCAGAGGTCAGTACCTATCAAAAGTGGTCCAAGGAAGGAAAAGCAGTGAACCGGTTGAATCATGTTTCTTAACATGGATGGCCGGGTGCATGTGACACCTTTGTCATGTAGACTAAGCACATCTTTTAATATATTCACCAAAAAATATTTAACACAATACATACTACAATACTAAATAAGTCAGGTACTACTTTGTAAACTAAAATATTTTGCCCACAACTTTCAGGCTCCGAGCAAACAAAATGGGCTTGTGTGACAGTTAAAACCGGGAGGGAGCGAGGAGTTTCATTTAACTGAGCAAGCTAGGAAAGAAAAGCCAGACCAGAAAGGATAATAATGATTGGATGTAATTGAGTGGAACGAGCCAATGGCTGTTAGTTGGTTTGCAGGGGTCACTCTCTCACTGTGACAGAAGGGAGCAACTAACCAGGCAGGTAAAACAGACAATATGTCAGGCTTTGTGTGAATGTGCTTCACAGTGCTACAGCAAGTGTGCATATGAAGGTTGTGGCTATACAGCAGCAATCCTTATTCCACCATTCATATTATTTTTGTGACCTAAATTTTTATGGATTTATTTCATTTATTTATCCTGCATTTATTTATCTGGCATGCTCTTCGGTGCATGCCAGAAATATATGCTACCAGAAAGGTGAGAGGAGACACATGAAGTGTGCGTGTGTGTGTTGGGCAGGGGTTATCGTGAAGATATTTGAGTGTTTCAGCAGCATTGCATTAATTCTTCCTCAGTCCTGTTATTCATATGGACACTGTGCATTTATCATTCATATTTTTCCCTCTAGTCAATTCAGCTATTCATCCATTTTTCCCTCTCTCTCCCCAAGGTGTGCTGAGATTTGACGGCTCGTGGTTCCCAGATATCCAATCCATCCCCCGTCTTCTCATCCATCCGTGTGTTCATCAAGCACACATCAATTCATTTCTACAATCCATACATCATTCCCCTACAGGTTTTTGCTAACATTTTTTCTCCTATCTGTATTTTCAGTGAACTACAGCCCACAGATGGGCTGAAGGATTGATGGCGCTCTCACGCTAATGATTTTCCTATCTCGTCGCTATTCCACCTGCCCCGCCATCTTTCTGTTCTGATCTCAACATCCTTCTATCATGTTACCTTAACCCCTCCTATCCGTCATTTTTCCGGCCACATCTCCTCACTCTGCAATGGGGAGTGAAGGTTATAGGAAAACAACGGAGGCCAAACGATAACAACCCGGAGGGCACAGCAGGTGGAAGACACAAGGGGACAGGATGTGTCGGTGTGATATTGATAGTGGCTGTGGTGGCCAGGAGGCTTACTCCTGTCACAAATTGCTGCTTTCTGAAAACACTGAACTACATACGGTCTCTCCCTCCTTCTCTCTGTAACTGTTCAGAGCCATGGCTGCCACTGAATCCTCCCCTCCTAGATGTATTCCAAAATCCAACTCCATCAATCAACAAGCACAATCTCATTCCAGGTGTAAGGACTTATCTAACATCTTACCCCCGTTTTCCCCACTGACTCACTCCATAGTATTCGTCGTCCTCTTCTTTTAGTTACGGTTGTGTTTCTTACTGGCTTTTCAAATGAGAATTAACACACTCTGCCTAAACGAACCCACTGGGGTGAGCCTAATCCTTGCTACGAACTCCATATCCAGTTGTTTAAAGGTTGCCTTTACCAAACTGCAAAAGGGCCACAAGACGGGTCATCTAATAACATAAGCCTTAATGCTAGCGTTCTATCAAACCTTTCTCCTGCTTTCATTTAAGTGTCACAATAAAAATGTGTTACATCCTCCCTAATACAGGTTTTGATCAAGCCAAAGCTTTGAAAATGTGACTGTAAAAATGCCATAAAGGCACAAGTCATCATGGTAATCAGGCGGTTGTTATACAACCCCTGAGAGGCTGACATTTTGGAGATATAAGTTTTCTAAATCAATGCAATGAGTAAGAGGAGGAAATCCTATTGCCATAGTCTTGCTTTCTGAATGTTCTCGCTGGAACAGGCACAGGCAAGTTTTCCACTGGCTACTACTGTACCTCCAATTCAATTGGACGGAAGGGAAATGTCTCCTCTATACAATATTATCAAACTATGTGAAACTATCAGAGCAATTATTCACCATGGAAACATTTAATGTTCAGCAGTCCATTTGTGTGGGGCAGAAAATGTGTGTATTTCAGTGTTTATCACACACAAGTAATAGCTCTTTCACCGAGTCTGTAGAGTAAGGCCCCTCAGGCCCTGAACCACAAATACCCCTCCATCAACATCTCCAAGGTACACCCGAAAATCAATGTGTGTGTGTGTGTGAAAGTTGGCGGTGCCTTCTTGGTCTACATAGGTCAGTGCCTCATTACGGATTTCAAACTGACAAGAGTTTACATCTGCTCTCTTCTGAAGTCAGTTCGGCAAGTTTTTGTCTTCTTATATTCTCTGTTCTAATATCATCTTGGGATTTTAATATATTTCCAGTCATTTAAACAGTTCATTAGTCAGAAGGTTTACAAACTGTAGAGATGACAGGTGGCACATTTGTCACCTATTTTGGTTAAACTTAGACTGGTGACATTACTAAATATTGATATCCTATAGTACTTTAAAAATGCACAATGATGTATTTTGTTTACAGGACGTATAAAATATATCAATATGTACAGTGTATTCATTTATAAAACATCTACAAGCTTTGCAATGGATTTGTAACAATTTACAATTGCTGGGGATCGATCCCAGAACCTTTTGGCTGGACGTCAAACACCGAAAGCACCAAGCTATCTGGACTGTAGGATAGATATCCTGTCTCTAACTGTATTCTACCTGATCCCTGTCTAATGGATTTAAAATATCCCCTTGTGTTATCTTACATAAATTATACTCTCGCCAACTTTTCTTATGGAGAAAGAAATCTGTTATCTGTGTGAAGGTACGATGCAACGTATATTTAAACTTGTCCAAGCTGTAGAAAATGACCATCTTGACTGGAAATGGCGGCTGATACACTCAAACACACACACACACACACACACACACACACACACACACACACACACACACAACCACTATGTCTATGAAGTAGTGGAGTGTACAACTTTATAGTCACAACTATCAAGGGGAAAAAAATTACTGACTGATCTTTGACCAACAATAATGACCATATTTTCCAAAGCATCATCCAAGTAATGCCCAGATAGGTGAAAACATTTCTTCTAAAAATACATAGTCTAAGAAAACAAAATGACAGGAATGACAAATGTAGGTTATTTGCGACTGTAGACGCCTCAAAATAACTAAGAGAGATCCTCTGCTCTAGCCAACTTAAGATTGTTGAGACCCAACGTCACATTCAAAGACACACACACACTCACAGCATACCTTTTACATAAATCCTTAAGTAAAAAGGTATTCTTTCAACACAACCACTAGGGCTAATATACTTCTATTTAGCACTGTCTGGCAGCGAATAAGAAGGCACATTAAAATATATGAGTAGTTCAGCAAGCTCATACTCTCTTTTCCCTTCTAACCATTCCACACCAAACTTTAACAATTGTCAGAGCTAAAGGCAGCAAGAACAAAGTAGCTTTAAATTCTAATTGAATCCTGGTAAATTTGTCGAGGGAAACTCCAATGATGGCCTTTTAGGATTTGAGAACACAAACTGTAGGCCTATGCCTGGTGTTGGGATCAACAGCATTTTATGCAGAGTAACAAAGGGGGCTGTTCAAATGTTAAGGGTTTAATCAGTGTAATCAGTGTATTTGGTGTAAACAGTGTTGGTAACATATATTTACTTCCCCCTGATAAATTATTAGCTAAGCTAATAAGCTTTTTCATGCTGATGTGTCTTTATTTACCTCTTTATGATGTGAGCCTATTGTACATACTAGCCTGTTTAGAAACTAGCTGTGCTAACATCTCACTGCCTACCAAACAGTCTGGTCTCAGTTCATATTCAAATATTTGCCTTTTTTATCCCTTGGCGCTGGGAGGCGGTTCTGGTCAGATGTTCTTACTATATGAAATCCTATTGGTCCCATCTACTTAATAGCTGTTTGACTGGGTCCTGGTCATTGGATGACGTTACCTCATTTTCCAATTGGAGTGTACCTGTTTTTGTGTGACTCGTTTGTGGTTTCGGGGTAACAAATCCCTTTTAAATCACTGAACCCGCACAAAATGTGAACGAAGAGGGGTTGAGATCAGACTGTTTTGCTAACATAAGGTGGTCTTACAGCTGGACATCAAATTACATAAAAAACATGGACTACAATGTATGACTGTATATCTGTCTTTCCAGTTAATTGCTCTTTGGAGGGCAATTGGAGGACAACCAGTCAGTCATAACTTTGGACAAAGGCGCGGGGGCACACACACATACACCAGAGCATGAAGGTTACCGGCTGAAAGACAAACCTTCCACTACATTAACCGGGATAAGTGGTTGTTTGACTGCCCCGTCCACTCAACAGGCATTCATTTACAGTGGGCATACAGGTTCAACAGTTTCATACAAGACAACTAACTGCCCTCTTCATGTCCTGTCAGGCATAGTGATGACCTACAAAAGTTTGATAAACCAATACATAAATTCATTAAGAGACTGGTGTCAAGACTCATGGAATACGTGACATAGAATAATATAACCTTTTTCACAGTGACCCAGATGTTCTACTAATGACGGGGAAACTTTCTTCCTATGTACCTGTAAACAGGGGAAACGATAAGCAAACCACAGAATAACACCCCAGTTTGCAAGGGCAAAAACTACTTTGATAGCATGCCCACATCTAACTGCCGCCCTGCTCAGATGCAGATCTAAAGCCTTGACAGACGCATTTATCACTGTACAAATCAGCAATGAATCACTGCAATTGCACAGTTATATCAGAGTGGCTCGCTCATGGCTTCCCTGATGAGTGGATGGCAAGCTTATCTGGCTATATGATTCAACATCCTTATCATTTAAACAAACAATTAGCCGGGGAGTTATCAGTGTATAATCACATATCGGCTCTGACTACTGTGACACTCTTTTTACATGCCTACACTGTTATTCAGCAAAGCCTTACACCTACATTAGTGTCTCTTTATGCGTTACTGTTCACTGCTGAGACCTTGTGTGAGCTGGCCCTCATTTATATATTTGACATATTAGCGCCTGATTGTCAAATGTATCATCCCAGTTTACCAAATTCCCGACAAGAGAGGAGAATATTCCGGATCACTGTTACACCACAGTTAGCAGTGCATATCTTGCCGTCTCCCGCACTGTACTGGGCCTCTCTGACCACATCATGGTTCGCCTGATTCCCACATATAGACAGAGATTAAAGCTGTGTAAACCTGTTACGAGGATGTCAAAGCAGTGGACCAGTGAAGCTGTGGAGGATCTTCAGGCATGTTTGGACTGTACTGACTGGGATGTTTTCAGTCTGGATGAGTACACAGAGGCTGTAACGTCATTCATCGCTCTTCTGTGACGACTGCTGTATTCCATCACGCACCAGGGTGAGTTATGACGATGGCAAACCCTGGTTCACAGTCAAACTCAGACATTTAAGCATGCAAAAGGACAAAGCGTTAAGGAGTGGAGACAAAGACAGGTGCATAGAGTCAAAGTACATGTTCAGCAAGGTCGGTGAGAGAAGCTATGCAACAGTACTCTGAGAAACTCCAACACCAGTCCTCAGCTAACAACTCTGGTTCTATTTGGAAGGGGCTCAGACAGATACTCAACTACAAACCTAAACCCCCCCCCACTCCATCAATGACTTGCGCCTAGCAGACGAACTGAATGAGCTCTACTGCCGCTCTGAAAGACAAAAGGACACCCTCTACCAATCCCATCTCACAAACCCCCCACCCCCAACTCAGCAGGATCCTGGGCCACTCCACAACTTTACACCCCTGTGATACCCCCTCCTCTCCTCCTGGAGCACAGGACTTAAGGACTTCAGACCCGTCGCCCTTACCTCTCAAGCTCTCCCAGCTCACTGTGCCTGACCCCACCTGTAGGTGGATTACAGACTTCCTGTCTGACAGGAAGCAGCATATGAAGGTAGGGAAACATGTCTCTGACTCCCGGACCATCCCCCCCCCCAAGGCTGCGTTCTTTCTCCTCAGTTTTAGCTTAGCTACCTGCCTTTACCTTTAGCTACCTACCTGTTAAAACTCCCTGGACAACATTTTGCACATTCTTGAACAGCTCTTCATTCATTATTCATCAGTCTCATCAGACTCATCGTATCTATTGTCTCTTTATATTTATATACAGGGAATATATATATTGTCTGTTTTTTTATTGCCCCTATTTGATCTAATTTATATTTTTCCATGTTCAATGTTAGGCACCAATTGACCAAGACAAATTCCTTGTATGTTTAAACCTACTTGGCAATAAACCCCGATTGGCATATAGGCGGTGCCAAAAGGTGTCAATCAAATCATTCCTAAAACTAAAGCCGGACCGTCTGAAATAAACAAGTTTAATAGCTATACCTCAGGTGGTCTGTGTGTATGTGTGCAAGTCCCATTCTTGCTTTAATGAATCTATCCCTCTTCTTTTTGTCTTCTTACCTGTAAATCTTTGACATAACACAGCAATATCTCTCGTCTGCATATGCCAGCTGTGTATGTGTGTGTGTGTGTTTGTACCAACAGGGTAGTGTGTGTTTTACTATTTAGAGCATTATATATTATTAATCTGAGGTTTGTCTCTTTGATGCCACTCTACCAGTGCGTTCCCTCCAGTGGCTCTTTACAATGTGCCTGTCAACATACAGACAGTATTCAAATGGGGACTGAGTTTGGTGGCAAAGCAGACATAATATCATACAAAAAACATATAATATTATGGAGTTGATGCTCAGTAGTGTCTTTAATACTAGAGAAGTGATTCTGCGCGGCTTTGTTCTATTCTAATAGACTCTATTCTGTTCATTCACCTACAGGATCTGTCAGCGTTGTTTGAGGCCCTGCCAGCTGGTACAGTTAACATGCCACCTCCAAGCATAATGGCTTAATTAAATTAATGAGTTGGCACGATAACCCAGAGAAAAACACAACAAATGATCTAACATTCCTCCCCTCTGTGTTTGCACCTGTCTCTGGTTGGAAGTTAGTCCCTTTTCAGGCTTTGAAGAACTACAACAGGTCAGTTGGAACAAGTTGAGTTGAGCTGTGGCTTGGGGAAAATGTGATTTGGAAGCGCTCAAATACTTTTATTAGGCCCTCACAACTTGCTCAAAGATCTACAGGGAGCCTTTAATATTGTGGATGGTACTAAATGGGTCTGTGTCGATGACTAGCCCCATTTAGTATCATCTTCTAAGCTATTGGCTCCCGTTTACTGTGCTGAAACTGTATCCAGGCAAGCGTTAAGAAGAAAAAAATATGTTTCACTGTGGTAATTGCAAAGTTCATTGAATGCAGAAAGCTTTACTTAATCTGCAAATTTCGGTTTGGAAAGCCTACCATTCTACAGTTAAAAAGTGTATCGACTGGGAATCTGAAAAACAATTTCTCTCCCGGTGGAATGGTGTTTGGTATGCTTTCAATAGAAATTGTGGATTCTTTTTGAGGTACATTTAAATGTCCTGCTCTCTGATGTCGTATAATACACAAAGGCCACTTCTGGGTAGACTCATCAGCAAATTCATTAAAAATTTTTTTTTATAGGCTTAGCTCTTTTCAACTTGGTTGTCTTTGAAGTTGCCCGTCTACAGTGCTTCATTTGTAATGTGCCCCACGATACAAAGCATATAATCTGGATCTAGGATATAAAGGCCATTTAAAATCAAAGCTCTTAAATAAGGACAAGAGAAAATTAAATACAAATAATCACATCAGATTTGAAACAATTATATATATAC
>JAODLI010036453.1:0-18609 GCA_027575585.1 Percopsis omiscomaycus | reverse complement strand
CAGTTTACAAGTTACAATAAACAAAGTTATCATTCACGCTTCACGTTTACAATATTCAAACAGTAAATAATTGCTAACTGCGAAGTGCTTAACATTTTAAGAGCTGATCTAGCAGAGTAGAAGGAAATATTTGTTGTTGTTTTTTTTTGTTTTTTTTGGCTTGTGTGCTTCTGTTATGCAAAAGCACATACGTTCCTGGCTTTTGTCTTTTAGCTGTGAGCTTCTGCCTTTGTCTTGCTATTTTACTCAGATATTAAATAATATCTAAATTCTAATTCCTTCAGTCTGAAATGTAGTATTGGGACTCGGGAGGGTAGGACATACCGTGGCTCCCATAAATCGACGAAAGCCTATATTCTCTACCACCGAAATTGGCTGGTCATCCAAAGAGATAAGTTCAAATATTTGCTGTTTTGACAAAATTTCTCTCACATTTTCAAGGCACTCGCCAGTGAAAGCTGTGTTCGGTGCTTTCTTCATCTGAGCAAGCTCCGCTTTGCAGGTAGCTTTTGGGATGCTTTGAGTTTCCATTTTAAAATACGTCCATACGGCTACCATCTCGATAGTTTGTAGTTTTAAGCTATGATGCGTTTTTGCCGTAGGCTATGTAGTAGAGCATGTCCGTTATTCTTCCTGGCAGACTAGGCATGTTTAGTGCATTGCTGCCTCTGTGAGGGCTCTACTGGTCAGCACGGTATATAGTCAAAATCCATACGGTAGGGAAAATTCATACCGGTGTACTTCCTATACCGTTTACACCGTCCACCCATATGTGGAATGGTGGCAGTGTGCACTTTCAGTTTGTTGTTCACACTGTTCACGAGAATGGACCCAAAAGTATATTTCAGAAAGCCAGGCGTGGGATGAAGAGAAAGGGCCTGTTTGGCGTCTGGTGTAAACCTGACGTAATGCTATGGAATAAATATATGTCTATGCTAGTGCATCTAGTTGATCTACTACTGTATAATGCTGCTGAGTCTAGTTTGTTCACAATTGGACCTTTTATCCTGTGTGTCCTTGCATTGGGTCAAGGTCTGCCTTCACACACGGGAAATCCACAGATCTTGATCCTTGTTTTATCGCTTCATAACCACCGCTTCTATAACGTGGTGTGCGTGGTGCGTATTGCTAATTCAGCATCTATGATGTGACGTTCCCGCATACGGTTTATGCATCTAGCTTCTCGATCGGGCTCTACAGGGCTGGATAACTAGGGTTTTTACAGGTTTGGATGTACCATATCTAGCATTGCCATCATCGGATGAGATATAGGCCTACAGTATATCACATTTTTGCATATTGCACATTATAGCATATTCGTGCCGTGGTTGCCGAGTATCAAATGTACAAGAAGTTCTACAGTAAAATATTTATTAGGGGCCACGCAGTAGCAAGATACAGTATTTCTAGTCAAGAGTAGTATTGAATGCCATTCCCCTCATGTGTATGGTTAACCTTGTGTATTCCAGTTTCCCTCCTGCTCTCCTTTCTCCATCTTATCACCTCTATACTTCTTCAGACTGTTCCTCTCTGCAGAGTGTCACAGTGGGAAAACTGACTCTGCGAGTTCTCCGTCAGTTTTTTACACAAAATGTCCAGAAATGTCATATCAGCCACTAAATTCATTTCATATAGAGCAAGAGAAAATGAGAGGTATTAGTGGAAACGCAGTGTCATTGTTGAGGGCTTCTCCTTTAAAATTCTGCCCATTTTTTAATTACATAAACATGAAAATGGATATGTATTTTGTAAAATAATCAAAACTCCCAAAAAAGTTCTCAAAATCTTTTTGATAACTTTTCTCTCTCAAAATCTTTTGAAACCTCCAACTCATCCTGCGACTGCTTTGAGGGCCACACTCCACAAACCACTGTATTAAGGCATCTTTTTTCATGAGCTTGAAAAATATATACGCTGTCTCGACTTCTGGACCAGGTGTGTAACAGCAGAATGGAATACGTGAGGACCCATCTGCTTGTCAGGCTATAAATGTTGGCCACGTCTAGTATGCTATATCAATATCAAATGGATGAGTGAAAATGCCATTACATTGTGCGGCCCTAAATGTATGCATGTTAGACTCATGAATTTTACATAGGTTCCTTCATCCACCCCTGAACGATGATCTATGGTCTGACAGGGGCTCAGGGAAACAGACCTTATGATGAGTATAATAACATGTGTTTCAGAGCGTTTGTTATCTGTCATTTCCGCTGCAAACATCCGACAGCATGTCCAAATACTTAGTAGTAGTATAGTAGAAGTCTTGTTGGTGATGCTCCTGGGGGTTTCACGAGAAGCACTGGGGAGGGAGAAGGAGGGTAGATAAATTAAGAGATGTGTTTTGGCAGCTGCGGATCTAAAAGAAGTTGGTTCATGGCTATTTGTAAACACGCAGAGGAGGGGTCCGTGCAGTTGTGCTCATGCATGTCCAAGCTCATAAGTCAGGGGGGAGAAGAAGCTTTTCCATTCGTCACTTCTCCGTTTGGCCTCTCCGTCATCCCCACGCCTCCCCTCTTTCCCGCGGTTCTCCTCCCATCCTCCTCTCTGCTCTGCCTATTTGGGCCACCCCCCTCTCCACCCCCACCTGTAACCCGCTCCAGCTCGGCCCCGCTGAGAATACAGCAGGCTGTCCTTAGGAGCTGGTGCCGTCTCCTTGTCTGATTTTGTGCAGTCCGCCACCTTACATTATGCTCTTCCCCTTAACGCATCATTTGTAACAATTTGTCGCTTGTTTATATGGAAATCCCTTTTCCAATTAGGTTAAACGGCAAGCAGCTGTGACTGTCAATACTGTCCTCCCAGCAGTCCCGTGGAGGAGGTGACGCTTGCATCTTCATTCCCTGCCTTTGCCGCGGATCCCGTCTTCACTGTATCGGCATCTGTGCTAAGTACACTACAGCGATTATTGAGGGTGTATCCACCGGCCCCGAGGCACTTTCCATGGCATGGCTAGTGCTTTGGGTTGCGTCCAGTCTACACGTTGCCGTCAAGGAGAATATTGGATGAGGAAGATAAATTAATGCTTCCGCAAATTACACTCCTCCTTGTTCTTCTACTGATTTTTCTTACCAGAAGTCTCCTCTTGCTAACGGATGACTAGACTTTAAAAGCCACAGCTCTGAGTAGGAAAAGGGCCTCTGCAATTATACTTCTTTCCTTCCGATCAGCCCATCTGTCATTCTGTAAACCTTGCTGGTTATTATAAGTGGAGGAGCCTGATGGGAGAGGTTTTCCGTGATCAATTTTCCACCATCCTCTCTGATTTTCCACGGTCAAACTATTCCAGCCGGCCTGCCCTTGTCGCTTGGCTGCGCCAGCCAATTACAGCTGTAGCTGTGTCTATCTTATTACTGGACAGGCGTGGCCCACGCCACCGTATTGACCCCATCTGATGGGCTTGGGCCTTCCAACCTCCAGGCTTCAATTAATTAGCAACATGCCCTTGTTGAGAATGGGAACCAAGGAGGATCTGAATGCAAAACCCCAATCACTGCACCTGTTGTTGTCTTTCCGCATGGATTCATCTTAATTAAATTGAGCACATGCATGGACATTAGAGTCTTATGGCAGGTAATAAAGTGGAGATATGAGTTTATTGGTGTGGATTTAAAGCAGCCCCCTCCTAGGCTTGTATCCCAGTCTGTACTACTCCACCACATGCCGCCCAGATTATCTCCATATCTTGGAACTGTGCCAATAAAGGAACGAAAAAAAAAGCGACTTGAAAATTAACTTCTGCAGTGTTTACTGTCGGCTAATATTGACAATATTATAAATGTTTGAATTGAATTATCCTTTCTCCTTCGACCTTCACCAATCTCGATGGCATAGAGAAAATTTGGCGCTTCAAGTTTTAGCAGGAAAAAGGGCATTTTCATATATATATATATATATATATATATATATATGGTCACTAATGAGAGATTAACAGATTGGTGACCTGCAGGCAGATTGGTCCACCGAACTAGGACACTGATGGAGAGACAGGACGTTTGTGTGTATGTGTTGGTGTGTGTGAAGTTCAGTAGTTGTATGGGCCTCAATTAAGCTCATATTGACTGAACATTTCTGTCATTAGTTGATATAGATCGGAGGCTGCTAGCGGGGGCACATTAGGATGGGACTCTGGGTCAGCTCACTGCCTAACCTAATTTATATGAATTTATAACCATCAGAAAACTAGTGGTTTGGTAATCTGATGAATAAAGTATGCCCATATGTCAAATGCACAAAATCTCTGCTTCAGGTGCGTTCATTTAACTTGGGTAACTTGAAAGTCATGTGCACTTATAACAGTCTCCCAGACTGACAGGTCTAATCTTTGGCCCTGTTCACTCTCTGTTGCAGTTTCACTCTTGAACGTAAGTCCTTCTTCCAGGTTGCTTAGGTTGTGGCTTTGTGGGACCAATTTATCTGCAAGATCATCCCAGCTAGTCGAATCGGATAGACAGATAGACGTCATGTCGGCCTCCGTACTCACCAACACTTTGGATGTACTAGAAAAGCTTTCAATTAAGAGAGAGAGAGAGAGAGAGAGAATATTCGAGGAAGACAAACATGGAGAATAATGGAGGGCAACGTTTATTTATCAAATACACTGACAGAGTAGCAGCAATGAAAGGTAATAGAATGTCTTCAGAGTCAAGTGCACTATGACCAACCAAAAATATACATGGTGGTAAAAAAGCAAAATACTAGTAAAAAGAATAGAATAAAATAGAATGAAAGTACAGAACACAATGTGCTCCAAGAGTGAGTCATAGCTTGAGTCCGTCTTTCAGACGAACCCCCTCCCCATCTCACTGAAACGCTCTTTTAACCTGGGGACTTTTTAAATTAGGGCGTTTCAACAAATATTTGAAGGCCTAAGCCTACGCTTGTAACTGCAGAACTTTAGCACAGCACACACACACACATCCCTGGCCTTGGAAAGAAAATTAATCATCTCTAATTCTGTGATACAACAAAATCCTATGGGCTTCACCATTGTTTGGCACAGATGACATACCCCGGTTGAAAAGTGCCTCTTTTCTCAAGTGTTTGTTTTCAGGGGGGTTTTGGCGGAGATGCTTCACTGACTCTGAGAATGTCCCTTGGTTGATGTAGTGGCTCAAAGAATGGAAGCTCTGAGTGCTCTCACTGCTGAGTCCTGACCCAGTCAGTCCCACAGGCATGACAGTGATAGAAAAGAGCTATGACTACAGTATCTGAATAAAGCCTCCACATCCATTTTCTCTGTTTTTCTCTGTCTTCATGGTCCACTGTTGAAGGCCACTGGGGGGCAGAGTGATGCAAAGGAGGGTCCCCGCACTACGCTCATATACATTGCCCCCTCCAATATACTCCATGTATATTGGAGGGGGCAAGATAGTCTTGTGGTCTAGGTGTTGAACTCCCAGCCAGAAGGTTGTGGGTTCAAGCCTGAGTTGGCCTACCTGTAAGCATCCTTGAGCAAGATGCCTAACCCCTACCTGCTCCATGTAATAGCACCATGTAATTGTAAGTCACTTTGGATAAAAGCCTCTGCTAAATGACATAATTGGAACTTTTTTTGGTCCTGTGCATTTGCTCCGTACCAATCACATGCTTACAGCACAATGCTGCGCAACTCTGATTCAAAGTCATTCTCAAACAAGGGCAAGACATGGGTTCCTGTTCCATCATGTGTTCATGTTCTTCTTGTTCCATAGATCAAGACTGGTTTATACACTGTATAAACCAGGCTATGCTAAGCTTGAAAAGGTCCCATATCATTTCATGTCTCCCTTAGGGCTGATCGTTCTGTTTCAGTTGGCGTTGTTTTTTTTGGTTGTTTCACATGCTCTAATTTAATTGGCTATCTGACTGGGAAGATAGGAGATTATTTCAGTCCTGAAATGATGTCACACCCGGGGCCAAAATCTCATTGCCTTCTCACAATGATGTTTTCATTGAGTGGAATTTTGGATTAATGACACGTTCAACGTGAGTCCAGCCCTTTAAGGCCCCTTCAGACAACCCAACTGATCACACAACATTAACATTTACACAACTATGAAAACTTAAATGTTACGATAGGGGACCTTTAAAGTATTTCTATATTAACATGCATTTAATTAATAGGCACATTTGGTAGCAATTGTGCATGCAGGTGTAGCCATTCTGGTTATTCTTGTATTCTGTGGCTCACTTTTTTACTTCTTTTCTTACTGTTAGGCCTGTCTGAAATGCAGATAATGATGTCCCGAACAGGGTCAAATGTAAAAAAGATACAGCTCAAGCGTTCACCATCTGCCTCACCCCACTAATCCTTGCGTAACTTCTAAAATCTCCCATGATTGATGGTTTCCATTGCTGGGTGTATCATTACCCCTGCGTGACTTAATCTCCGTCTGCAGCTGTAGTGCTACTAATGCCGGCAGCAGTCAAAACGTCAAATGAAATAAAAGGGAATTGCCTGCCTATCAATGTCAAACCCTCAAAAACCATACTCATTGACTCAACCAACCACACAAGGAATCAAGTGAGGCTCAGTCTTAGTTCTGGGCATAGCGTTTCTGTTTCATAATTAGTAGCTAGCTGATTATAGGCTGTTGGACCCAGGGTAGAGCCCTCTCCTGTGGGAGGATGAGGGGGAGGAGCAGGCACAGGAAGGGCCTAATAGTTGGCTGGAGTGTGGGCGCAGTGCTAGTGGGTGAATGAGATGATTAACATGCAAGGAATGGAATGTCCTCCCCTGCGCACAACCGGGAACAAATGGCGGCAGCTCATTCGCTGGGGGCTGGAGAATGTGTGGTTTGTCTTTACTGTATGTGTGTGTGTCCATTGTTTGCATGTGTGGATTTGTGTGTGTGTGTGTGTGTGTGTTTGCAGGGTTCTATCTACTCTTGTGAGTTTGTGTGTGTTTGCTTTTTATTATGGATGCGTGTGTGCGTATGTGTGTGTATGTGCACGCCCTGCAAGAGGGCCAAAGATAGACAGCGCTGAAGAGAAGACTGGGAGACACAAAGAACCACTCTGTGGTTACCAGACAGAAGTTGTTTATGAACACATCAACGCTTCATCCTTGGCTGTAACAACAGAGAGAAGGCCTTTCTCCAACCCTGAGCTATATGGACCTGGTCTGTATGGGAATACCACTGGTGTGGGCATTTAGGGTCCCTAGGCTTTAGAGCAGATGTGATTGGTAATGGTAGTTTGTTTGGCCAATAATATTTTACCAGGCAGATCAACTATGTGAAATGAGGGGCACTTAAACAGTTTTAACTGCATTAAAAGATTATATTATCTCTCCAGCACTGTTTGGGGGGAGTGTTGGGGAGACTTCTCTTCCAGATATTGAGATCAATTTGTCATCGACAGGACATTTGAGTTTATCTTTTTTCAATACATTTTACACATGCAGCTTTGTTTCCCTAGTTGCAGAATGTGAGTATCTCTATGGAGACCATGTATGAATAGGTTAATTAGAGGCCAAAAAGATTCATCATCTACTGTGTGTATTTTTCATTTGAAGTCATGAATAGCTCTGTGAAGGACCTTTTTTAAAATATTTTTTTTTTTAGTTTAATAAAAAAAAGAAGTTATTTCCATTTGAATATTTTACTTAATTTTGTAAGCTTTTGTGTAGCACATTACTCGGTCACTCACATACACACACACACACACAACACACACACACACACATTTTAGGAACATATTATGTGCAGATGCAGAGAAATACACAGAAAGGGAAACACGTGTGCACACTCATGCGCACACTGCATTAGCTTCCCACCACCCATGCACACGCTCACACACCATTTTCCATTCCGCTGCTTAGTAGGCCTAAATGAAACATTTCTTTTGTCATAAATTCTATCAGCCGATCTCTGTTCTGCTAAGGGCAACAGCAAGTCTTTATTGGACCAATACAATCACTCAGGGCTGAAAGAAACCACTCTGCTGCTCACATTTGAATGAGTGTGACACTGCATGTGCCCTCTTCTACTGTTTGGGCTTGCTGTAGAATGGTATAGAACGTCCAGCTTCAGCCGTGAAGATGTCGAGCAGCACCCCTCTGGCTCTGCCTATTAATGTACACTAAGATGTTTTGCACCCAGCACTATGTACCGGCCCAATTGATTGTTATACAAGTACATGTCAATACAGTTCTCAAGGCCTCTTTAAATCCATATTCCAAAGTACATTGTGAAGGCCAGAGTCAGAATATAACATGTTATGCAGTGCCATCGGAAAATGGATGACAAGAAAAATGGATGTCAAGGTTTTGAGTCTTCATAGTAGAAAACAATACATATGATTCCCCTGCCAGTCTGCTGCGCAAACATCCAGGCCCCAAGGGACTTTAGCAGGCACAGGTGATGTGAAGTTATTCTTACTGTGTATTTAGTTTCTGCTTGTGTGTTCAAATATCTTGCTGGTTTGCCACTATCGGCACATTTCTCAAGGGGGCAGTATATGTTTCTTTGATGCAGTTTATGTGTCTGCTAAGCAGTAGGAGTGTGTTCACTTTATATGGGATTGCTCCATTTCGACAGCAGTAAACCTGCAAACGCCAAGGCTGGTACTACATGGTAAGCTTCCAGCTGTGAGTTTCAATGTTTTTGACAGGCTTGTTGACAGTATATGTCATACAAGGGTGCTTAACGTGTAGAAAACAAGATTTACTTGACAGTACAATGTAAAAAAAAAAAAGTCCATCTGTGATTACTTTTCACCTCCTCTCAAGTTTATAGCAAACATTATGTCATGGGAGGACAAAAAAGCACCGATTGAATGGAGGACTAAACATGACGCTAAACTGAATACATTTAGGCAGTTTTTTATTTGTTTTAGATTAAGAGTAGAATTTGTAGAACCTTGGTACCAATACTATGGTGGCTCCGAGGTGCAAAATGCACCCCAAAAACAAAGACTTTCGGCCCTGAAGTGCAAATACAACATATATAAATAAAAACGAGCAGCCCCTAAGTTCCCTTAATAGCTTGTCACAAAATAAATCACACTCGTTTGGCTTTGGCATAATGTAATTATGTTATCTATTACATTCGCTAATCTGTCGGCCTTTGAATTCTGTATACAGCTCTGCATACTGCATTCGGCAAGGTGCTTAGCTAAGTTCTATATGGTCCCTCCCTTGGTTTGCACTGGTTTGAAAATATTTTTACAGATGGGCCTCATGGTGTCTGTAGGCTTGCCCTCATTGTCAGCAATGTAAGCGAAATATTTCTGTCTGATTTTTCTACAAGCCGCGGTAAGAGGCCAAGAGCACTTGCAGCCACGCCTCTTGTTTTGTCACAATACATGAAAGCTGCAGCGTGCATGAGAGAAAGAAACGGTACGCCCACAGGGAGTAGAAGCAGAGCGCTGCACATACACATACAGAAAATATGGCTCCTATTAAAACACTGTCATTCTTAAAGTACAGATACTAATAAAATGGGGTATCGTTTTTAGCGGCAGGGTATCGCAGTACCTTTCTAGTATCGGTATACTGTGCAACACTAATACAGCTACTGCTATCAACTGGCTGTTTACGCTTTTGTTCTTCTATAAACTGACAATAGTGGCTGGTTGGGTGTTAATAGAAATTATCTTACTGGTAAAGGAAAACAGGCTGTGAGCACCTCTAAAAAGCATGATTATACTGTGTGGGAGACCTAATTCCATAGAAATCCTTAAGATACCTTACTGGCAATACAGCACTCATTTCTACCTCCATGTATTTCTTCAGAAATGTGAAGTTTCAGCAGCCTGCCAGGCCAGGGTTAAACTCGACACTAGAGTAGTAGGTTGGATTCAATTATATACTGGTTATGCAGCTACAATTTTTGTTCCTGAATGCCCAAGGAGTTTTTTAAAGAACAACAAATCTGGCAGCTGGAAGCAAAGTTACACATAAAGACAGCGTGCACTTGTCACTACTTTGAGTATCAGAGCTGAGTCTGTGATACATAGTCTTGTTAAAAATTGCATTAAGTAAGCCAATTGATTAAAAAAGAAAACACCAATAGAGGGATGTTTCAAAATTGTCTCAATTTAACAGTGTGCTGCTAGATAATAGATAAATATCGGAGGAGTTCTATCCCTAATAGAACCTGCCAAATGGTCATCTTGGAGGGGTGTTTAATCCTTGCTATCTCTTGTAGGTCTCATCATCCTTGAAATGAAATTGAACTGACTGATATTTTGATGAACTAAACCTATTAATTTCCTAGTAGCCTCTCGAGGGTTAGTAGACTCCCGTGGAAATGACTATGAAATGAAATGCTAGATCAAATCAGGTTACTTGTGCTATGATGGCTCACACACAAATGATCAATGCCATGCACTCTTTTTCCTCTAAAAAGTGTGATAAGGCAATGAACGCGAGGGCTGGTGGCTAAGGGGTCATAAAACTTAGTGAGCACATTTTAAACTACTTTTATAAAAATGTCAGTAGCTTCTACAGTATAACACAAGCAACGCTATAACCAGGCCTAACTGAGCAAAGGCCATCTCCTTAATCTACAACTCTTATATTTCAAAAATATTCACTATATTTTCATGAATTTCTATTTGACTGAAAATGCAATAGTTTCTACAATATGACCCAGGGGGCGCTCTAACAACACCTATCTGATCAAAGGCCCTCTCCTTAACCTACTACAACTCTTAGATTTCCAAAATATCATAGATTTTTTTTAAATAAAAAATTCAAAAGGCACAAGGGGCGCTCTAACCAGGCCTATCTGATCAAGGGCTTTTTCTTCATCTCTAAAAATGTGTTTGTGTAGGCTGTTAATTATTATTCAACTAGAGAAAAAATTTCCAGGATCAGAAACGACAGGTCGGTAATCACAATTGGCTAAGAAAAACACAATCGGTGCATCCCTACTTCACTCATGTATTATCCCAATAAATTTTGTCTTACGCCAAAACCAAATAGTTTTTGGCATTGCAATGCCACGTTTACAACACACATACACAATATCCTTGAGATGTTATCAGCAATCTATTCAGTGATTCTACTGCATGTTAAAGCTGTGTCATATCACACAGGCACAGACGCATATACACACAAACGCATCGACTCTTTCCTTACAGTGGCTTAAAAATAGAGCAGATGGGCACGATATCTTGAACAGAGGGTCCATCTTGTTCTTGTTGGCATATTTCCTTTGTTTCTCTCGACAGCGTTTACAGCTCTCGTTTCTTCTCGTTCATCTGCAGACTGTAAAGCGATGTGAGATAATGGTTCTTCTGAAAGTATGGTGAGGATGATTGTTTCTGACACTAATTGTTCTTCCATCTTAAGCAGTGGTGATTTAGCCCGTCTCCAAAGTGCTCTGTAATGAGCCGCGTGGCGAAATACAGACGAGGACGATAAGACAAAGAGTTGAGCGATGAAAATCCGACATTGTGTGTCGTGGATGTATCCATTTGTTTGTATTTTATTTATTTATTTATTATTCTGCATGTGTTCTTTTGTGAGGGTTATTATTCCTTCTCCTCCAGATCTGACGCTGTATTGTGTGTGAGGCCAGACGACTCTCTTCTCCATAAGAATAGGGTTTTTGCAGACGGAGGGAAATAAGCGTTCCACTGGCTGGCTGCATACTTTACAAAGTGGATTTCAACATAACAGCCATGAGATTAAAATCCAAATAATTTGACCAAACAGAAATAACAAAATAATTTCCCAGAGCTGACCTTATGTCCAAAGCAGCCTATAGATACGCATGGACGATATGAAGTGCTATGCTGATTCCGGGGCAGATTTTGTTGTATGTTAATCGTATGAAAGCAGTCCTATGCAATTACAATTACTTAGCAGAAGCTTTTATCCAAAGTGACAGTGACTTGGCCTCCTATTACAAGTATTAGCGAGGTGACGCATCTTGCTTAAGGATGCTTACAGGTAGGCCGGCCATGTTGGGGATCGAACTCAGGACCTCTCAGCTGGGAGTGACCACCCTAACCACTAGAATATCCTGCCTCCAACCTACCATTTAGCAGATGTAGGCCGGATGTTTACTACAGAAAATGTGTCTCTTTACGACATCACTTTGGGGGGAGAGAGTAAAACAACAAAAAACCTGAGTGCCCACCTTCTCATATAACCTCATTGGTTATACAGTATAGGTACACAATCCACAACATTAAAATAAATATAAATACATGAACACATTTGACAACCTTACTGGAAGCACCAGATAGTGACATTAATAACTAGCTCCAAGTTAAAAAGAATACAATATCGGTGGAAACATTCAATTACTGAATGTCTATGATGCATGACAGAAACCTTTTTCAAACAGCAAACACACACCCACAGATGTACGATATGTGCAATATGTGCAATATATGTGCAATTAAAATTGGAACTGCAATGCACCCACCCCTCCTCCCGCTCCTGTGCGGTTCTCACACATTCATTTGACCACTTTCCAGAGTACCAATTAGCATAGAAGACGAGCGAGCCGTAACTGTGCGTATCAAAAAACAGAGCGCACTTCCAATTAGATGAATCCATGTAAACATCTGGCCAGATCACCTCCTTTATGACTGCTTTGATTGGATTTTGGAATAATGCATTCCGTGCCTCGGTGTGACTGGAGTTATTGCAAGCTAAATGAAGAGGGTGGAAAGGCTTTCTGAACCAGCGTGCGGAGGCAGTCATTAAAAGTAAAAGGGCACCTGTCTCATTACCTCCACCAAGGAATCAGTAAATGAGTGAAGCAATCGGTTAATAGTTTGAAAGGAAACGATTGAAGGTAGAGCGAGGAAAGGACATCGCGGGTATTCTCACGTCGTTCTTTTAATCCGTCCATTGTTGGAAATCGATTGTTCCGCTTTACTGATCCCCTAAGGAGCCATTTGGGTTGAGTTGGCTGTGGGCTGCACTGTCTATCTCTCACTCACACACATCTACAATTTGTATCTGGAGGCGTTCTTAATGTCTTCAAGTTTGATCTATTGTCAGAGAGCCAAAGGTATACTGTTTAGCATTTACAGTTATGAAAATAAACGGTACCATATTCGAGTGCGAAAAGTGTGTGTGTGTGTGTGAGTGAGTGCGTGCATGCCTACTTTATTCTCATTAACCTCCATTAAAATGTGTTTGGCCCAACGTGGATGCTCATTCTCAAAGCATGCTGCTTCATTTATATGCTTCTAATTAATCTCTCTCTCTCGCACACCCGCACGCACGCACGCACATTTGTTGGCACCTTGTGATTACAATGTTCAAACTGTCATCTTCCTGCTTCCTAGCCCCTCGAGGCTCTTTCTCTCTTTCTCTCTTTCTCTTTCTCCATCCCTCCCTCACGCTTACTCATAACACACACTCGGGAATTAATTAATATTTTAGCGAAGCAGCACTGGCAAATATCCCCTCAGCATGTAGGGACGGGGAGGGGATAGCAGGTGGGAGACCAGCATAAGATAAAGGGGGAGGGGGGAAGTAAAAAGGGTGACAGGGAGAGACAGAGAAGGTCTATCTGGTATGTTAGTCATGCCAGACCGGTTTTCAGCGGCTAGACAAGGCTCAGTATGCATGCGGTATGATCTCCTCCTCTCTGATCGATTATGTCAGCCCGGCTCTGGTTTGCTGACCTGATACGCTCTGTGCTTTGTGTGTGTTTGTTTACGCACGTGTCTGACTCTCCAAACACCCTGCCCCCCCCCCCCACCCGTGAGGGCGTCTGTGTATGCCCCCTCCCCACCTGTGAAAATCTCTCTGGTCGACTCTGTGTGTGTGTTTTTGCGTGTGTGAGTGCAGTGTCGCTGTGTGAAATTTCAATTAGAAATAACTTTTACTGCTCATAGCTCCTCAAAGGCGGTGATCAATCATTGTCATCAAAAAAGACAGGCCAGTTTGTCAGGAAGAACCCACAGCCGCGGGGGCCAGGCGCGCTGGCACTGGAGCCTCCTAATCGAGGATGGTTTTTACCACCTCAGACTCTGTCTCAGCCTTTAATCCTGTTATCCAATTACTACTTCCCGGTTCCTTCACAAAGAGCAAGGTGGATTGTAGAAGAAAGTCAGCGGTGGCCAGGAGCAAGTGAATCTTCAAGTTTTCAAAGACAGACAGAAAAGTCTGCGCTTCTAAAATGATTTGTACCTTTGTCTGTTCCGTGCGATCGTGAAGGGTTGTGAACTTTCAATTTACGCAAAACTGTCAATGTTTAGGTTGTGTGGAGCAAAGTCACACACCGTTCAAAACTACAGTAGCCCCTGAAGGTTTCCTTTGTTGACACTGCTTCTACCCAGTAGCACTTTCACCAGATCCTTTTTTGTGTGTGGGACAAGTTAAGTTAAGCAAATTATAAATATATTCATAACTCCAGGCAAAATCATGATGGATTGTGGTGGTTTTTTTTGTTTTGTTTTTTCTTAGTGGGTTGTATCAAATGGATTAAGATTGAGAGAAAAAACATCTTTCTACACATGCCAGCTGTCTTTAGTACAACGTCTACGTTTTTATTTTGGGCATTTATAAAAATGTGTTTCTTTTTGTGTGTATTTGCATATGTGTGGGTGGGGTGGATTATACAGTATACATGTGTAGGTCAACTGGAAGGGTACAAAAAATTCTCTATATACTCACTCACTCTCTCTCTCTCTCTCTCTCTCTCTCTCCGGATCTTAATGAAAGCACCCTTCGAACCCTGCCTAATGTCAACCTTTGTACTACACTGAAATAATTGTATCTATTACCAGAAGAACTGTCACGCTTTAGAAAAGAGACTGTTTAACCTTTAGACAGTTCCTCAGAACAATGCTATCTGCGTTGGCTTCTATAATAATGGCCATTTGAACACAAAGACAGGGAAAGTAGAGGTGCACTCTTCTAGATTTAACTGTGACACACGTTACATTACAATATTTAAGTGGCTGTACAGCACAGACGGGTGTGTGTGCAGGCTGAAAATGGTACAGCAAATGAAGAGCTAGGTGTAAAACAAACTCAAGAGTCCGTTTTTTGGTTTTAGGAGATCAGACAAGCAACAAAGCACTGTCAAGGTGCACTTTAAAAAGATTGACTCTGTAGTACTGCGAGTAGCAGCAGTACTATGAATCAGGTGCAATATGGCGGATGCGTCAAACTTGAATGGACACTCTCACTAGTTCCACCTGCAACGTAAGGAGTGTGAAGCGGGGACACATTTTCGCTGCTGTTACACATAGTGACATAGTTCCTATTATTACAATTACAATTAAGTAATTTAGCAGACACTTTTATTACATGGAGCAGATAGGGGTTAGGCATCTTGCTCAAGGATGCTTACAGGTAGGCCAATTCTGGGGCTCCAACCCACGACCTTCCGGCTAGGAATCCAACACCTAGACCACTAGACTACCCTGCAGTCTATTATCACTGGTGTAGGCTTTGCCCAAGCGCCTTCTAAAAACTGTTCTTAGAAATCCAAAATACATTTTGCCCGGACTAGGAAGCACCCCCTAAGTTACATGTTGAGGTTCAGGCACAGCTAACTGAGAAGTTAGACACGATCACTCACTACTTCTTCTACAAGTACTACACATCTGTGGTCGAGCAGAGCATACCAGTATCTCAGGCTAATGATACATTACACAAGAGGATTGGGTGTTAAAAATGTTCCAGAAGACCACACCTTTAATATCTTCACAGTAGGGCAGCAATATACACTTTGATCTTGGAAACAGAGAGGAGTAAGTGTGCTACACTACTGACAGCGGTAGTAATGTGGTCAAGTGGCTCTAAACAAACTGACGAGGCTCCAGTGTTTTGGGCTTTGCCTTCGCCTAGCCATTGGGGAGTAGTAAAAAAAGTCTTGAGTAAAACTCCAGACTGTGTGTGTAATATTTGCAATACTATAGCTTTATTGCCTACTTTTATTTTATTTTACTTCCCTGTTTTTTCTGTTGTTTGATTTGGTGTTTGTACCTTCCTTTACCTACCATAAAATAGTTTGATATTGTACTGTTTTTATATTGTGCTGTTTATTGACTCCAGTTTAAATTCGTACAATTACAATGAATTTTCTTTCAATTGAGAAAAAGCCAAGCCGGTGTAAGTGTGTGTGTGTGTGTGTGTCTTAGAGAAACAGTTTACAAATACCAAAATATTTATTTTCAATTTATGTAATCCCACAGAGCCACATAATTGTGTCCCGCGTCTCATATAGCTGGAAGAGGAGAAGAGAGCTGGCCACAGCCTAGTCAGACCTCAACCTACCTACCCGCTCATCTTGGAGTGGGTGGGTAGCTGGTCTATCAACAGCACTGAGCTAATCCAGGTCCATGTCTGCATGTCCATGGACAGGCAGACGTGACACCTCCTGCGGTCTGGTCTTACATAGAGGTGTTGGGAGTCCATCCGCAAAGCTCTAAGCCCCTCCCAAGAGTTCAGATGCACTTTCTGGCGACAATATCGTCCCTCAAACCATTGGTGCATCTATTCGGTAACAGCAGTAACAGCACTCATGTCCTCACTCATCGATCCATGGTTGAAAACATCCTACATTCAAAGCAACAAGATACTGTAGATGAAGTGACGTGCCGTGACACTGTGTCTGCTGGATAACCAGTGCCACTCTGAGCCTGACACAGCGCTGTCCACGCCTGCCGCTGGACAAGAGGCTGTACCTCGATCACCAGTGTCCAAGAAGGGGACACTGGGGAGCTAGCATCCTTCCCCTCTCTGTCGTAGAGGGAGGCCAAGCAGGCGGAAATGTCAAGCTACTGGCAAACTGGTTGCTGAAAACAGTGAGACAGATCCTGTTCTCTGGTGGAAACCCCATCACACCTCTTTCCCAATGCAGACTTAAGATTCCTCTGTTGACGGGAGCACTAAATCGTAGGCCTATTTGCATACCTCTTACTGGAAAACAGACCTCAGCACTGATAAGTGTCCATTGATTGAGCAATCACTTATTTTTCTAACTGAGATTTTTACTTTGTTCACCACTGAGTAATTAAGCCAATGTGTCAGTTGCATAATTATTTTAATTTATATTTCCATGTATAAAAGTTGTGTTGTGTGTTATATTCTGATATGATACAGTGGAAAACAGCCCTGTTCTAACTGGGGCCATTAAAGAATAATATGAATTATCTATGTTAGGTAGCTGTGAAATCATTAACCTCTGTACGGTTTGTTACTTAGCCAGTGTGAAATTCATTGGACACCGGACAATTTAGTTTATCTTTTCTTTTTATGCACTTAGTCAATGAGCCAAAGTGCCATAATTAATTTCCTTATTTTTACATCAGGGTTTTGCATTGTTTTCAATATGTGTTGCATGTTTCATTAACTTAACAGGATTCATGTTTTTGTTTTAGCACTACCTCATTTGTACTGACAACTCTGGAAAAAATTGAATTCATTCATGTTATTTCATAAGAACACCGCTATATCAAGATATATGTTGTTTATAAAACGCAACATCAAGATCAATATGTTATTGCCATGTCGCCCAGCCCAAGTGTGTTAGCTGGAAACAAATTACACGGAACATTAGCAAACCACTAGCGTGTAAGCTGCCTCTTGTAGTCTGTATAACTTTGAATGAGAACTTGACCTAAGCCTTATCTACAGTCCACACATGCACACACACACAGACGCATACATGGGGCTACTCTTCTCTTGGCTCAACCCTCTTCAAACCTTGCTAACATTTATGCTGTGTGTACGCGTGGAAGAGCACAAAGTCTGTCAGCTGTGCACCTTCTCTTCTCCTCCAGTAGTCTTTGTGTTGAGAGTGTTTGTTGAGAAGTGTTGAGCAGCATAGTTAGTATGACAGCCGAGTTAAAGTGAACACACACACGCACACACCCACACCCACACACACACGCTCCTCCACCCCTAACACAGGAACGGGGAGAGGAGCAGAGCAGAGCGGGCATGCCTGTGGCTGATACAGGGTTGTGTTTGAGTTCAGGTCCCGAGCGACATCATCAGCTTTCACCTCTCCTCTGACCTCATTTTATATCAAACGTTCTCCGCTCTCTTCCTTGCGTCTGTCCGTCTTTCTTCCCGTTTATCTTCTCCTGCCAATAGCGTAGAGCGTACTATAACTACAAGAAGCAGTAATTGGGGTTATCTCTGCAGAGGATTGGGTAAATGACTGGGGCTACTCAATCTTCTCAAGCTTGACTTTAATGGACAGAACATCAGACACCACTAAGCATCTGCAGTTATATGGACAGAAGCAAGTTTATATCCAAGTTTATATCCCCTTCAACATACTTTTCATCACACTCAAGATATTTGATCTTGCTAGATATTATATCTTGCTAGTTATTCCTCATCCTCCTTTTCTGTAACACAAGTGTGTGTGTGTGTGTGTGTGTGCGTGTGTGTGTGTGTGTGTGTAGGGGAGGCAGTTGTGCAGGAGAGGACATTGCTCTATTTATATTTTGTTCAGACTTGAATCACAATTTTCACATTTGATCATTTCTCTTGTGAATGATACAAATGCATAGCCTCCAGTCATTGTCCCATCATTTATCAAGTGAAATGCTAGAGAACACAATCTGAATAGGGAGAATAATATCATGTTTTGATAAAGGACATCTTGCTTGTGTGTGTGTGTGTGTGTGTGTGTGTGTGTGTGTGTGTGTGTGTGTGTGTGTGTTTGTGTGTGTGTGTGTGTGTGT
>JAODLI010036442.1:0-18611 GCA_027575585.1 Percopsis omiscomaycus | reverse complement strand
TCTCTCTCTCTCTCTCTCTCTCTCTCTCTCTCTCTCTCTCTCTCTCTCTCTCTCTCTCTCTCTCTCTCTCTCCCTTCTTGCATTTCCAGCATTTAAGCTTAATAATCCTAATAGTCTTCTTTCGCTGAACAGAACTCCACCTCCCTATGGCCAGGAATGTTGATTCCCTAGCAATGACCACAATGCACTTGTGTTTTACAGTAGAAGACGAGCGGAGAGATCACCAAGATGTCTATGCACTTTGTCCTCTGTCACACCAGAGGTTTAAATAGCCATATTAAGGTCTGAGCACTTCTCAGTGATTCCCCCTTGTTCATTCACCAGCGAGACTGTCTCTGGGTTTGTGAAGAGACTGTGCCTGGCATGCATCACACATGTATCTATATGAATGGGAGGGGTACCGGAGCTCACGTCCTGCACTAGCGCCTGTCCCAGGGTGCAGTTCAAAGAGGTACGCTGCAGCTTGGAGCTCAGATCTGTCCCTTAGTGTGTCCCCTTTTGTCCTGATAAAAATCCAAAAAGCCCAAGTTTCTTCAGTTTTGAAGAAGGCTTACTTGTAAACTGGAAATGCTCTTTGCGGTTTTAATGGGTGACATCATAGTTTTGCAGAGACATTTGGGCAGTCCATAGGACTGTCATGAAGCATCCTAGTGTCTGTGTATAGTACAGTATGTTTGTTAATGAGAGAATGGTTGTCTTAAAAAGGGCTTTTTGTAGCAACCCTTTAAAACGCTTAAATGAAAGCTTGCCTTATTTTCGAGTGTCTTCTAAAGCATATTCAGATGATTAGACCATTTCAAACCTTGCATGGGAAAATATGACAAAGTAAACAGGAATCATTTGGAGGGCTTTGCAGTTTTACTATTAGATATGACAGTTTCTTTTTTGATAGTGGATCCATGTTGTTCAAAAGGAGGGAAAAAAGCTATTTGTCTACTATATAGGCAGGTGACTGGTCGAAGATACAGTATGTATGTTTGTGTGGGTTTGTGTGAGAGCAGTTCCTACACATTATTAACATTAAAATGGTATCATTCTAAGTCTAAAACTATAAATATTGTATAGAATGTGATTCATTTCTGTAATCTTGTACATGTAATGCAACCACCTTTCTTTTTGAAGGGAGTAAATGTGTGGTACATTTTTTGTAAATAATGTTTGCAAAGCACTTGCTGCCTTTTGTTGTATGTAAAGGCTCATTTCAGCGCTTAAATACATTTATGTGTAATGAATCAATGAATCCATTTCTGCCTGCGTAACCTTGTACATTTTTGTGTCTTTAAAGACGTCGTCTCCGTTTTGTTTTGCATTTGTACAGATGTTAAATATCACTGCAGCTACGTTATGGTATGAAAATAAAGTACTTGTTCTGTTAACATTCTACAGTTCACTAACGGGTTTTAATGCTTACCAGCTGAGTTTTTATCTCATTTAATATATTTAATATATTAGAGACACAACTTTTATTATCTCCCGGATAGCCAGGATACTTAAACCTGATGCATATTTAAAGCATTTTAAAACAGCAACTAAAACAAGCTTATTGTGTTCACATTAAAGGATCCACATTGTGTCCTAATGCATGTCCTTGAGCCATAATTGCTCATTAAAAAGTTAGATGTTTATAAGGCTTAGACTCTCATTAAATATTAAATGTCTAGACAACCTGATAGTTATCTAATGAAATAACATAGTGATTTACCTTGATACACAAACATCTTTGTGGTGCCTGTCAGTATAGGCAATGGATTTGTACCCAAAGCAGCTTGTAAACAAAGCAAGTACAATATAAATTACAACATAATTTCGTGAAGACTTTGAGACAAGGTCATTACAGTATGCTGAGTCAATGCTGAAATAGGCAAATTCACATTAATATTCTTGAAAAATATTTCTAACTATCTGATGCCTTGGTCAAATATGTATATCTTTTATCAAATACTTTATTATGCCTGTTTGTGCTCACATAATAACCTCAATATTAGTGTCAGAATTCCACAGGATGGAAGGTTAATCGTATTAGTCCCCCTGTTATGTTGAGTTGGATACCAACAGGATTAACAGATCTACTGTATTTTTTTGTCCTTTTTATCCTAAGAGGCTTACAATAAACTGTGGGCTACAGGCGATACACAATCAAGTAAACACAGTACTGTAGATTAGAACAGTAACATCAGCACACACATTACAATTAGGTCATTTAGCAGAACGATTTTTATCCAAAGGTACAGTATTAAGGAGTATTAAGGAGAAGGTAGGGGTTAATAAGCTCAAGGATTCCCACAGGTAGACCAGCGTGCCGGGATCAAACTCACAACCTTAACCTGCCCCTCAGTTACACTGTACAGTTCTGCTGACCAGACAGCTGGAGGAAGCAGGTGGTAGCCTTCGGGTTGGGACCTGACCATAGAGGTATAGGGCGGACCAGCACCAGTGTCTTGAATCTTATGTGCGTCCTGATAGAGAGCCAGTGAAGGTCCGGGAAGAGGGGGAGATCTTGGGTTGGTTACAGTTACAGCATTTAGGAGACGCTTTTATCCAAAGTGACTTACAATTACATTGTTCTATTACATAGAGCAGGTAGGGGTTAGGGTTAGGTTAGGTTAGGGTTAGGTTTCTTGCTCAAGGATGCTTAAAGGTAAGCCGACGCTGGGGCTCGAACCCACGACCTTACGGCTGGGAGTCCAACACCTAGACCACTAGACCACCTGCACCCTGGTTGGTTGTGGTGTTCTCCATGCCGGTGTATACTTTATACTAGTGAGAGTGAGGGGCAGGCTTATGTGGTTGTCTCCATAGTCATTCAATGTTTTGATAACATGAATATAACACGGGATACATCGTCAGACTACAACCACAGTTTCTCTTTTTGCCAATTCATGTCCCGATGTGCTCGTTCGTAGGCTACGTAGACCTACGTGTCTCTTGGACGTGATGTCATGCACTCGGTATAGGCCTATTTTATGTAGGCCATCTGTTCCTGCACAATACAAGGCAACCTCTTTTCAGGCCGTGCTCCGTTTCAGAACTGGCCCGCCGCTGGGTGCCGACCAGTCCATACCGTAAAGAAACCATTCTGCAGCAATTCAGCCCTGGATACACACATAAAAAAAAACAGCATGCCTGACACCTACAATAAAAATACATTTAAAAAAACTCATATGGCCGATGTAATACTTGAAGCTACTTGCTCCAAGTCTGTCTCGTCCTACACTGAGACGTGGATTTAACAGGTATATCAAACTAAGGACGGTGGCTTTTACTTGGTCAGGATTTTATAACCACAGAACCTGTGTCTCATGTTCTGTGCACCCAGCGTAGAATTCTCTGCAAACGGAGTAATGAGAAATGGCATTTTTTAGGAGAGCACTGCCCCCTGGTGTCCTCAAGTGGAATCAACCATTTATGTAGTAGCTGCAGTTATTAGCGTTCTATGCTTGATTAGAAGTACAGACAACTTGATTGACAAAACGTGACAGACCACACACAAAATATAAATAAAACAAAATCAGCAGATAGACATCTAGAGTAAAATAGCAAACAGTAAAAATATTGAAAAAAAATATAATAAAAAAAAAGCATAGATGTCTTCAAGGTTTTTATTGACTTTACACAACCTTTTCCATTCAAAATATACAGACTTCATTTAAAATCAAAACTTAAAAACAAAAACACACACACACGCAAAAATACAATCAGTCAACAATTCATTCGATTTACATTTGTTACACACGTTTCTAGTGTAAACATGAATCAGTCAAAGCCCCGCATAGAGAGGAACCTATCAATCATATCAAAAGACCTCTCTGGTTGGTCATAAGGTAAAATGTGTCCTCCTCCTCGAATGATCACCTGTGTGACAAGGCAACAGTTAGCACAATTAAACAGCCTTTAAACAGAATACAATGGGGAAAAGATGCAACAAATAGCAGCATACCTGGTTAAAATCCCTCACTTGTTTCACATAGCCTGCCACCTCCGTGTCAGTGGGCTCGATCTTCCAGTGGAAACGAGCGGCTTTGCTGTAGTCGGCCGCCCCAGTCCAGTTGACAGTAAGCAGGAACCTCTCGGTCAACGGAGCTGCTACGATCACATCCAGCTGACCGCTATACATCAACACCTAGGCACAAGACAGACTGGAGAGAATGAATATGGGCTATCGCTACGTCAGAGATGGATGTGATCCTTTTCTCGAATGTAAATGTTGAGTCGGCCCAGGGGCAGTTACGCTGGTCATGCCCTCTAAACACTTGGCGTTGTCTACAAGAAGTTAACAACTTTTTATAATGTTGGTTTGTACATTTCCTAAAAACAAAGAGAAACCCAATACATACATTATACATATGTAAATAAAAAGCTTTAAATTTAATCAGGCAACAGTCTTGGAAGGATTGGATTTCTCTTTCCCGCCCCCACCATGATAGTAGGAATAGGTGAAGGAGGTGTTTGTTTCCATGTGAGATTTGGGCCTGTGCAGCCCTTTGAGACTGTAATGTGATTAAAGGCTTTATTAATAAACTTGACATGAGAGAGACATCATTTCAGACGTCATTTATTTTTTAAATTAAAATAAAAAAAAACACCTCACCCTGTAGTTGTCCATCAGCACCCCCAGCCAGGGTTTGATGCTCTTCATGATGTCTTGCAGGAGATGCTTCTCAACCACAGAACCGTCATGGAACGTCAGGTTTCCCACGTGGATGGAGCGCCGAACCTCCGCCAGGGTCACAAACTGGGAAAAGTACTCCTGGTCCTTTGGTTCCTATTAAAGAAAGTAGTGTGCATCTTTCATGGACAGAAGTGCATTACGAGCAAGCGTGATGCATTAGAAGTGACTACAATTGTTTCCATGTACCTGACATGTCAAGTAGTTGAAATAGTTGGAGCAGCCGGTAGCATTTTGGAAGAAGGAGGGATAGGGTGACATATCCCCGTTAAGCAGGCTGTCAAAAACCTGAAATACAGGGAAGAACACATTTACATGATACCGTCTGACAAGAATAAGCCACCCCAAGATAAGTCCACTGCAGAGGAATAGCCTTCCCAAAGGGATTGGAATTACTGTAACCGGCTAAAATAGATGCGAAATAAATACCAAGAGATAAGTAGAATAAACCTTTGGAAGAGAATTGGATGGAGATATACAGTTGGGATAGTAAAAAAATAAAAAATAAAAATCAGTGCCAATTAGATAAAAATGGAAAGGCAGTAACCTAACTAGAACCCGTCTTTTAATGAGATTAGTAATTTAATTTCTGATAGAACATCTTGTCATATGCACAATGTCTCTTACCTGAAAAGCCTCCAACCATTTCTCTTGTTGAATAAGCTGAACCCCAAAGTTGCTTTGCTTCACAACGTACTGTTTTTGTGTCTCGTCAATCATGCTTGTTTGGTAGAGAAACTCTCCATAACCGCCCAGCATCTGCGAATGAGAGAAACAAACAAGACCGTCAGGAGAAGTTCTGTTCATCTTTACTTACTGAATATATTCATACATTATACGCACAATACCTGTGCAGTTAGACAGTGTCACATCTAGGTTTCTACTCTAAATAAATGCATTTTTAACGCAGAGATAACTTTGCGATAAATAGTTAGTTTCTATGCAACCAGTTGCATTTGGGAATTTCCATCAATACAGTTGAAACACGTTTGACGTATTCCATAGCTTGCTAAAACTAAACATTGTATGAAAACATGCTCCACGATTACACATGAAGACTTTATAAAGTTATAAGTTAGAAGGCATAGTGTGAAATTCTGGCCACTGGGAGGCAGAGTGATCCCGACGGTCCCTGTGCCTCTTTCGAACACACTGGGGACCCAGTGCACGACAGTACGTCAGCTTCATCCAATCACACGCTTTCAATTTTAATCCGAGCAGAATTCTGTACAACACATTGAAAAATCCATCCCAAAATTATACCAGAACTTATGCACTATTCCTTTAATGTCAGGTAAACGTACCACTTCTGGGTCGCAGAGCCCGTCTCCAATAGCCATCCCTTTGAAGTTTATTTTCACCTTGGCAGTGGGGTTATTTTTATGGATGTAGTAGCTAATGGCTGGAACGTATTTCCCCGCATACGACTGCAAGGACACAAAAACGTTGACACGGAGGCCGGTAACATGCTTTAATGAGGCTGTATTTTCTTTATTAGCTGTTGACAGCAGCGGGGCTGACATCATTGATTTACACACAAGCAGTTTACTATCTTTAACCAGGCAAGTGTAAAAATTGTTTTTTTTAAAGAATACTTTTGTATGACAATAAAAAAAATAATGGGTTGAAATATGCCTAATACCCGACAAAATGTCAAGCTATGTTAGAAAGTAATGCACATGTAGTGATTATAATTCCAATATATTTCCTAACATTTAGGAAGCATCAACTAAAGCTTACCTCTCCAGTTGCATAGAACTCATTGGACTGATACTCAGGAAAGATCTGGAAGAACTGAGTCAACGCGCTGGTTGGAAAAGACACATGAACGGAACACATCAGCCACATTCCCTCGTCTCCACTCTGTAAGGCTTAAACGTTGTGACACCGCTACCTGTACAAGTCCCTGCCAACGTCGTCCTGGTTCTGAGCAAAGCCTCGGTCATCATCTGTGAAACTGAACCCTGTTCCAACCTGAAAAAGGAAGGAGTCAGTGTTCCACTGAAGTGTGTATGAGTGTATGCTGAAAGTTCTAGGCTATGCTACAGTTACAACAACAACAACAACAACAACCTTGAAAACCTGAAAATATTAACAATTAGCAATGACAATGGCCAAAGGATGGATGAATAAAAATACAAAGTAATGGCCCGCAGAACGAATGATAAAAGTGTGTCATGCAATAAGCTATACCTACTGGATTGTCGATGTACATGACTGAATATCTCGACGTCCAAGGATAATTCCTAAAACCGACTGGAAAGAGCGGGAAGACAAGCAGCACTCGTAAATTCTCCACGTAACATCAGGCCGAGTTGGATTTCTTCCGTGCCATGGTGAGCACAATGCTTTAAAAACCAAGCCCCGACTGTGTTACCTGTCATGTTCTTGTACACTACGTAGGGTCCGTGTTCCACAAAGAGACCAAACATGGAGGTTCCACCTGGTCCACCCTGCAACCACAGCAGGACTGGGGCAGTCTCCGGACTTTCCTACCGGTCAATAGTAATATTGTCACACACATATAGGAAACCTCAATAACATGTCACAGCACACCAAAGACGTTTTAAATAAATAAATATAAAATAAATTAGTATGCTATAGTTGGATCGAACGAAAACTTTTATGCTTATAGCTTGCATTAACTTTAAAAGCTTTACTAATGGACTTGAACACACGCTTTACGCACTCGTGTGAGGACAGGTTATGAAGCCCCATGGTAGCCAGGTCGGACCTAAATGCATTGTAACAGCAACCACTTTTCTATTATCAAAATGATTGAAAAACCACGCACAATTTCTGTGATATCACATCTCGGACCCAATATCGATATCGTAAAACATATGCCATACTCCTATTAAGTGCCATCACATATAATACCTCTGAATTTTACCTATGTAAAATATTTTTTCCAGACATCAGAAAATTATTACTTCTTCTAACACCAGTACACCACTAAGACATGTGATCATAATAAAAATGCTTCTCCTTTTACAGAGGAAGTCATTTTAAATCATTTATCTTTCTATGGTTTGTGCCCACAGCCACAAGGCAGTTTCAGAGATTATATTATACCTTCTTGTGTAACAGATCACTTTTTCCAGACTACATTTTGAAGTTCAAAGTCCAAGCAAAATTACTTAGCTGTAAAGCAACACATGCCTACATCTGTAAGAAATTATTGGTCAGTCACGAGTCTACATCTTAAAATTCATATTTTTTACTAACAAAGACTAATCAATGCCCAGTGGCATTTCTTGTCAATAACATAGGAATTTTAAGTTAGATAACGCGAAATACACTGGTCAGCACATTTGACGGGAAATACTTTAAGTATTTATGCTAGAAAGACTGGGTTCTAGCCCCACCGTACACATTATTCTGCCGCAGCTTGTAGCTAGAGAATGCATTGCAGAATAAATATTAGCTGAAATCTGTTATCAAACGTTGAATGAAAGGTTGAGTCTAACACTCTGGCAATGGTGTGGCAGCAAATAAGCTTGGTTCGATGTGTAATACCTCGGCAGGGAAAAACCAGAAGTAGAGGTTGCTGTTGTATTTCTTGTTCACAGTCAGATATCCTGCATAACTTTTTACATTGGCACCAGGTAGAGATCCAACCAGACTCAGTTTCCTGGCTAGGAACAATAAGACAAAGCAATTAACAATGGCAACGGCAGACCTTTATACAACATGGCTGTTTCTTGGCTCAGATACACAAATCTATTGTGACTATAATATTATTCTGTACCTTCCTCAATGGCCCCTTTCTCCAAGTAGGGGGTGAGAAAGAGGGGTGAGCCCGGATCTGATCCATCAGGGCTGCTAACTTTTCCGCAGAAAACCCCTTTACAACTCCTTGACTGAGCCGATTCCAAATACACGCACAGCAAAAGAATACTCAGGGTTTCCCTTAACATTCTGGAAGGAGAGCAGATATAAACATAGGATATCGAAGTACACACATCTTCAGTCATGAATGCAATACATTGCGTGTCTAGATCAGAGCCAACATACGGAACGCAGGCAGCAGAAAATAAGTTTTGGGAAACATAATTAAAGCCCAAGAATGATTACCTTGTAGGCCTACTTAGTGTCATCTCGATGGGGGACGCACGGAAAACTATACCGTTGTGCAGAGCAGGACAGTCAGTTTAAAATAAAGTGAGCTAAGCCACTTCAACCCATAGACCGTATAAATAACCAAGCATTCACATGATCTCTGGAAGGATCATGTGATCCGACATCGACATGTTTTGCGTTTTTCCGTTTCCGGTATTCAAATATTTTAAAGTAAATACAAATAAATAAATATATAAACCAATCATAGCTATAATATATCCAACCATGCATTCAGTAACTTATGCTATATTGGCCCAACTTAATGTCAATATCTGCCAATATTATTCATTTTATTACATTATTTGTTAATTTATTAATCAAGCTCAATATTTTAAGCAATCATTTCACTGATAGGAATCTACCTAATATATTGTTGTAATAAGAAATATTACATCTATGTAATTTATTTATGTATTTTTTTTTCGCAAACGTTTTTCTTTAAGCCGATGTGTTTTATGCCAGTGCGTAGTACCAGTGTAGTACCAGTCTAGTGAGTAACTGTATTTTCAGTCAGACATGCCACATCAAGTCTCAGTAGCCTATGTAGACTGCCCCCTCGCCACACTTTCACTTTAAGAGGGCGCGTACTAGGGTGCAGTCTACTGTTTATTGCGATCCTCGAAGTGGCACATGGAAACTAACCTACTATTGCCGAAGTCCGTTTTTAATCTACATGGTAAAAACAGACCTAGTAGACTATGTGGCACCGGTATGCAAAAGGCAGTGTAGATATGCATCGGTCAGACATGACCAGAAGTTTATTGTAGTGTTCCTCTAGGCTGTCAGACTATGTTTATTTTGCCAGTGGCGAAGAAGCCTACAGCACCTATACAGTATGCGGCAGCGTAGACTACCATACGGCGCACAGGAAAGCGAGGGGACGGATTGGAGAATCAAAAGTGACTGCGTGTCGGAAAAAAAACTGTAGGCTACGTGGGCTGAAGACGAGACAAGACCTGAAGCTGGTCGTGTAGGCAGAGGTAGGGCAGTCGGGGACGGGATCTAAGTGAAATGAAGGCTCCGTGGGCGACGTGCTGTGAGCGCACCTTGATTAAACCGGAGTAGCCGAGTCGCAAAACGAATTGGGATGGCAGCATCCAGCAACTCAAGCCTGTCAGGTTCATCACTTTCATCTGGTAGGAGTTCACATAATCTATCCTAATGAAACTATAATTTCCGTTAGACTTGTGTTCTGTAGCACTGCATTCAAATCAGACAAAATAGGTATCTTTATTACGTATATGAAAGGTTTATGGATGGTAGCCTATTATATGGATTATTATGTCTAGACTATAAGGCTATAAAGTTATTATGAGGATTGGGCTACTATATAAACCAATAGGCTACTTGTCGTTACTCAATTTCAATCATTGCGCGTATTGTCTGTAGTTGGACGTGTAGGCCTATAGGCACGCGCTAATCTAACTTTTCTCATTATCTTGCTTCATTTTGACCCAACAAGTATTGCGCTCACCATAAACCGTGCGCATAGGGAGTGTGGAGACTGTATGATCTGATTTGACCCGATTATTCATCCAGCCCAGTATCTGCGCGTCACACGTGTTCTCAGTTCACGTAGTTAACGAAACTAGACGCTTTCCAACCAACAAATAGGCTACTGTGACGCTACGCTTTAAAAGCAACGGACCTACTCCTACATCCTGCGTGCGCACATTGTAGGCCTATTCCGTACCACGTTTGGTGTAGTCACTACTGTACCATTAAATTTCTTATTATTAAAATTCCCCTATTGAGTTTCCATTTGTTTGGTTTTAAAGATACTTTTTGGCCTCAAGCCAACAAGTTTTCCATAACGCAGCCTCAGACTGAGTGACATTCAAATAGGTCTACCCTATTATTTCAAGATCCAGTGACATTATGCAGTGTAGGATTGTGCAGTACACTTTATATTACACTTATTTCCTTTTCAGTATGGATATGGTGTCTCATTTAAACAATTGAAATAAGAGTAAGTTGTAGCATATTGTAAATTTGCAAAACCTATGCAATTTCCACTGTGTGAGAACCCACATTGGTGTTTCTGCGGACAGAAAATGTTGCATGTCATTCTTTGTTTAATAACCTATGATGCTCATGTTTGCCATAGTGTAAAGTACAGTCATTGCAATCCCAGTGCAGCATGGGACCCGGCCAGTAACTACAGAGGTGTAAGGAGGGAGGGGGATGTGGAATCAATCTATATCTTTATCTATGCCAAGCACTTTACATGTTCCGTGCGTGACACTAATCAAGAGTTGCAACTTTGCAACAAGGCCTTTCTTGCACCCCACATCCACAAATACAGTATTCGCTTGTTATTGTCACATGTATGTTTCCACATGAAGATCATGCGATAAAGGCTGCGTTTATGGAGTCTTTCCTGGTTTTCTCTGGATCCAAACCGCACCACTCAGAAGGAGTCCCATTTCCCAAGGCGCTGCTCGCGGTGGTTCCAAGTTGATATAGCCTCTTGAAACCACACGCTTTCCAGAGCATTATTATCTCCTGTGTGCGTTTCAGAAGCAGTGGCTTTACTGTTTGACCACTGCTGCCTTAAGAGGAAAGTCTTTTCGTACTGAGGCGCGCAGGGTTGTCATTACCGCTGGGCCGTCAATATAATTATCAGAGGTTACAAGCTGTGCTGCTTCCACGGATGGAGCGGTGGTCACAAGGCTATTATTATGTTCATGCAGAACCTTCTGGCAGTCAGACACAACATTTGAATAATCTTATCTAGACGGCTCACGTTGTGCTCTGGACCCACAAAATGCTCTCGGTAGAGCCACAGTACATGTACACAGTACACAGCTGTTTACACAAAGTCGTCTATCCAACTGTGCTTTGAGGCTATTTTGTGAGGCATCTCAAACGGGGGGCTTACAGACACTGCAATATGCCTTTAAGTTCAATTAGCAATCTCTTGTTTTGACCTTTCTTTATCAACTATAATCACGCAGCATAAAGGGTTTATTTACTGTTTATTTACTGTTACCTTTTCAAACGATTGCATGCATTCAACAGCAATATGCTAGCATAACAACACCATGCACACTATGATGCAATATATACTGCTTCATGGCACATTTGCAAAACCTATGCAGTTCTATGCAATTCAAACACACTGGTGTTTCTGCGGACAGAAAATGCCACGTCATTCTTTGTTTAATAACCTATGATGCTCACGTTTCCATGTCTAGGTTATACTAATCAAAGGTTGCAACTTTGCAAGGTGTCTTTTAACAACGAGGCTTTTCTTATTTGGGGTGGTTCCCACACATTCTTGGCGCGGGTGGGTGCAACCTCACCATTTGCCGGACAGTTCTTGTGAAATTAAGCTTTGAACATAAACTGAGGCGCAGATAATGAAAGTATGCCTCCTGCCTCAAGGTCTGACATGACAGGATTGGGAAGGGAGGCAGAATCGGGCTTGTGCGTTCCAGTCCTGTGCAGCCAGACACTGTTCAAGCACACGCTGCTTGTCAACACAAAACCCCAGCAAGCAATAATTACTAATACACCCCTCACTTTAAAATCATTTAGAACCTTCCGACGGCAGAGAGGGGGGGTGGGGGGGGTGCGTTTATTCCTTGACTAAACACTACTGCTTGTGCGTGTTCCCCCGTTTGTCCATTTAATTATTAATTACGAGAACAGGTCGTCTCTCTGACAGCCACCAGGCAAGGTCAGAATCACATTAGCAAATCCAGTGTTTCCTTTTCTCATCCGACACACCGGTCCCGGTAGCCACGCAACGCACCAGCTGCCAATGGGATTTCCTACACGGCCAGTAGCACCGGAACACACACACACACACACACGCACACTCACTAAGACATCTTCTTACCTGTCACATATTATCATAACCTGACCCAATAATGGCAGTGTGGAGATTCTTGTACTGTGGCAGTGTGAATCACAGATGGCTACTCTACAGGAACCTTGCATCTCTCTGACAGGGTGGCCAGGTGTGTGTGTGTGTGTGTGTGTGTGTATGCATAATTGCCGTGTGCGGGTGTGTGTGCATGTGTGTGAGACGTTTCCATGATCTTGTAATGTCTCTCAATTGTAGATGAGCAGTAAAATACATTTCCCCTTTTTTTCTTTTGCATGTGTGTGTGAGAGTGTGTGTACTGTATGTTTGTTTTTGTGAATCTGTCAGTGTCCATATGTTTCTGTTTGGTGTATCTGTCCATATGGTTAGAACTACATGGGTCCTCTTTCAGAGCATATGCTGTTTGTTGCAGACTGCACACATTCAGCAGTGATCTAGAATTTATGATGCAAGATTTATGGTGATGTTGTATAAGACATAAATGCCTAAAATATGTAGCGCTGATTGTCGGCGATGTCTACAATCCGACCTACAAACACATGGATTGTTTGTAGTGCTCTGACTTCTTTTTATTAGTGCAAAGGTGCTTGAGCAGAAAGGGTCTCCAGGGATAAAGTCTTAGGGAGTCTTTATTCATCACCCGTTCTCTTTGTCACCAAAGCAAACACCCGCCGCTAATTCTTTTATCGAATGCTTCTGACTGGTGTGTAATGGAGGGCACCGCCATTAATGACTGTGTCTTCAGGGGAAGAATCCTTCTGCGGTTCCTGAATTTTAAATCCCCCCCACAAACAACAGATGCAGCACATCTCCGAGGCACTTTGAAATTCTTTTTGATGCTCTTTGGGATGTGTACGTGTCTGCCATGCGCGTGTGTGTCTGTCTGAAGCGTGTATTTGTCTGTCAGCATGTGGTGAAGTTGTGGGCATGGCGTATTCGTGTGTGTGTGTGCGTGTGTGTGTGTGTGTGTGTGTGTGTGTGCGCGTGCGTGTGTGTGTACACAACTGTGTGCCAGTGTTTGCATCAGCTCCAGGCTTTCTCTATAGAGGTCTGCACTCTTACGCAACACTATGGCGGAGTCTCAAACTGAGATGGTATTACTTACTGACAAAAAAAATCAGATTGAAGAGAGAGTAGCTGGCAGTCAGCCAGATTAAATCACATTCCCTAAACGAGCCGCAGTAGAATAAATCATTTGGATTGTTCGCTAGCCCGGAGCCGCAGCATCAGAGCTCCAGTGTTTCTGAGGACAATTCATTTTCTGATGCAGTTTTGCTTCATATCACCAAATGGACCCTGAAGGCTAATCAATCGTACGTGAAGTCATCTGAGAGGTTTCATTACAGTAAGAATGCCTTTCAAACACCCTCTTTTATAGCCACAGTACACATCAGAAACACATCACGTCTTTCACATTTCATTCCAACCAGTTTTATAATTACTTTTACACATATACACCCATCATGCCTTTATTAAGCTTATACGACATAAAAGCTTATTAAAGGCAGCTTACTATATAGTACTGGTTACAGTATAGATACTAAGTCTATAATGTATTGGGATAGGTCTATTTGTGGTGTTATGGTGAAACTCTTGTCATGTTACTCTGCTAATAGGTAGAAGCGAGTAGGGAAAGCACTAATGATGCTCAAATGCAGACAGTAATACAGAGCGAAATAGGACAGGAATACTGCATATAGAGGCTTGCAATCCAACCACTAAGTCAACACACATTCACACATGCTGCCTATGAGAAAAATGTGTCAAATGTAATCACATTCAACTACTCTAAGCAGCCCATACAGTAGGTTTTAAAACTCTTAGATGTTGCGTATACCAACGGGGCATAGTATCGATCTGCTGAGAAACGTGGAGGATTGTTTCGCGTGTGTCTTTTGGACAAATGTGATTCATTGTTCAACCAGACACTTACTCCACCTGTCCAATTACCTCCCAGTGGCAGGGAGATATATGGGAGTACTTTGTCTAACGGCCTCGGTTTCGGCATGTTTGCCTTGATGACATTATTTTTAGCCTCTGAGAGCCTCACCGTCCACGGGACAAGCTAAATCTTCACCCTGTGTGATGGTTCTACTAATGGAGCAGGCATGAAGATGGTAGCCCTATTGACCGGGGACATCTGATCCACTCAGTCCAGCCCATACTGCAAAACACCCTGAGCCATGCCCCACCTCCCTTCCACATAACAAGGGTATACTGTATACCAAGCTAGTGCTTGGGAACTTTGGGATGTTGGACAATGTATGAAAAAGCAGACAGGACAATCTTATGTATTCCCATGATGAGATATAGTGTGTTTATCAGAGGTTGGTGAGATTCATCTCACCATACAGTATGTCCACCATTTCCTTTATCTTCAATTATCTATGCATTGAGTTGTATTTTGTTGAGGAGCCTGTTGGGGAATACGTAGGTGAAAACAAAACAATACTGCATTGATCTTTCTTGAAGCAGAGGTGCTGAATACAAGTGTATGCATCTGTGCCTTTTAAACAGGCAGCTGCACAGTGTGAATCCTTATGCATAATTATACCGTGGAGATAAACAACACAGACATAAGCAGGGTGAAGAGACCCTCGTCAGGGAAATGAGAACGGGCATTTTAATGAGGGTAAGCACGGCGCAGTCTATTAATGCCTCACTGAGTGTGTAACAGAAGTTTTCCCATTCTGTTCTGTGGTTTACAGACCCTGAGGATTACCAGCCGCCCATATGGAAGTCTTATTGTAAGTATCTATACCATTATGTCTGCTGATTAAGAATGTAACCCTGACCTCAGCTCTTTGCAGAACAAAGGAACAGGCTAATGTAGCATACACAAGTATGCACAAACACATGAGCAGGCGGTTACTAAAGATACACACACTCACACAAAAAGAAGATAATTCCACATCTTTGAAGAAAATAGGTTGGCATCAGGAGAGCTCTACCTGCAGAGAAAATGGGTCCTCAAAATAATCGCAGCTGAGGAAATGTGTTGGCTCCTCAGAATATGCACACGGCAGCTGCTATAACTGTAAAGCACAAAACGTATATACTGTATACTGTATATATATATTTTTATTTTATGAAATTTAAAATTATTTTATTCAACTAAAACATTCGGCAACACAGTTACAATCCCAGCCACAATCCCAGTGTTTGTGAAACGTTATTTTATTTTAAACATTGTCTTCCTGGCACACTGGTTTCCTGATGTCTCCAGTCCAGTCTACACCGACACCTCTTGGTCTCTGACCAAGGTGTATTTTTAGAGCCCCCTACAACCCAGTCACAGCAATGTCCAGCATCTCGCTGGTTGACTCAAGTTGCCTTGGCAAAATGCAAAAAACACACAGTCAGGAGTCTTCCTTCCCCTGCACAGAGAATCTGTTGTGGTTAGGACTTTGTTGGCCCTCACACAGCAGTTTCTGTGTATATAAAATGCTGTGCTGCATGTCTTTTACACCCATTTTGTTTTAGCAGAATAATAGAGGGCTGTAGTGGCTGGGGATTTAATACAGTAAGTATATTAAAGCGAATAGACTCATTCTGCCGAAGGGGATGGTAAATTGGAGAAATAACACAGAACACAGAAATAACTGTAGTCCCAGTTGCCTTAACGAATACAAACACAAAACTGCTGATTCCGCCTTATGTGGCAACATTTCCATTCTGAGTTATACACTGTTTGGGAAAAGTACATCCCTGCCAATATGTCAGTTTAAGATCCAATTTGTGTAAGAATGTCAAGCAACAACCATGTTACAGTGGCTACTGGTGTACTAGCTAATCATGGCATATTCTGCTCAGCTGTAATGTTACCGAGGCTTTGCTGTGGAATTTTCTTTCCGTGTGTGACATATTCCTCAGTTCCATTTTCAACGGTTTTACCGATTCACTTTGAGCTCAACCCCCTTTAGCATGACTAATCCACAGACGCCTGGTCGGAGTGTGTGCTTTCCTGTCTTCTAGTGAATAGTAACCCTGTTAAAACCACAGAGCGGGTCTGCATATTCTGCGGAAAACCGCAGGTCCTTGTTCACGCAAAGGGAGCTGAGATACAGTATTTGGGTGCTGCTGTCTGAGTGTGAGCTATTAGCCATGCTCACATACATGAACCGCTCCCATTGTACCTTGTCACTTTGGATCGGATGGGATTTACAAGGCTAATCCATGAGGTTGGGATACAGTGTTAATGTTTTACCACCTCCTTTGATTTGGCACTAGGCCATCAGGGCAGGATAGTCTAGCGGTCCGGGTGTTGAGCTCCCAGCCGGAAGGTCGTGGGTTCGAGCCCCAAAGTTGGCCTACCGGTAAGCAATCCTTGAGCGCGACGCCAAACCCCTCTCTGCTCCATGTAATAGCACCATGTAATTGTAAGTCGCTTTGGATAAAAGCATCTGCTGACTGTTAACTAACTAACACTCATTACACTGGTAATGAAACAACATGTTTGTAATTGACATGTTTTACTACTTAAAGTAAGTTTCTTACTTGGGGCAGCAGAAGAGAGCGGCCCATGAATGCCTGTGTTTCTTCTCCAATAGTGTACCAGCTGCAGCAGGAAGCCCCTAGGCCTAAGAGAGTCACCTGTCCTCAGGAGGTCAGTATATCCGGGCTCCAAGGAAGACTCCTTATAAATGAAACAAACATTAAGTCATGAGAGTGATCGACAGGGTTTTGTATTGATGTGGGACCAGTTCCCTATCGTGAGATCATTCAATCAACTCTAAGTGGAGTTGACATATATTGCTTCCAACACACAGGAACGATTCATAGTAATCGTTGGCCCACTTTGGTTTTCGCAGACTTTCCGGGATACATTCCAAAATACATTCCAGTAGTTAAAAGACAGTATTTTCCATTGTTACTGTAAAGGAGGACACAGATTATGATTAACATTCTTAATGTAAACAGACGATCTGTCTTTAGCATTGAACAGGCAAACTGTATCATGAGACGATTACACATTAATAATTTTTAGATGGCTAGCAATCAGCAGTTGTTAGATTGCATTTAATCTGCTTTTAGTTTGGCCGCTGTATATACTGTAAATGTGAGTGCACACAGAGAAAACCTGCCTTGTGGTGCAGACTCCCCTAGATCTTTCTTACAGACTCTGAGAACAATTGGAAAAGAAATTTGAGTTATATTTCATAAAGCCTTCAATATGTGTTCTCTGGCTTACAGATGGAGACCAGACCCAAATATTACGGTAGAGAGTAAGTACTTCAGTATCATCTTCAGCTGCAATATCGTTGCCGTTTTTGTTCCTTTGGACGAAAGATTAATGGAATTCATGTCCTTTAGATTAGATTAGATTAGATTGTGGTTGAATGTGGATGTTTATTTACATGTGTTCCTGCATGCGTAAACTTGAGCATTCTCATAATGCCGAAAACATAAATATGTATGTGCATTCAAAGTGTGTAAGGGCAGACAATGTCGGCAAAAACATTTTGCTCTCAAATTATGTGGGTGGGGAGGGGGTTATTTAAATATATGTAAATCATATCACATGTGCACCAACCGTTCTGTTCGTCACAGGTTCCATGGCATCATCCCTCGAGAATATGCAGATCAGCTCCTGGGGGGAGTGGAGGGGGCTTACCTCATCAGGGAGAGCCAACGACAGCCAGGGACACACACCTTGGCCCTACGGTACATATCCAGACAGCATAGGGTCAGGGGGAGACGCTTCTGGGGAAGGGGGTGGGGTGTAAATATGCAGATATTGTTTGATTTGGTGTTTATAGTTTAAATATACTGTATTTGTTCATCTTGTATCGTGGCCATTATTTGTGCAGGTCCCTTCTGTTCATGACACACTTATAGGGGGAAAGGTCAATGTTTGAGAACTATGTGTCTAATGCTATCTGCCTTATAACTCTGCCTCTCTCTCTCTCTCTCTCTCACTCTCTCTCTCCCTCTCCCCCTCTCTCTCCCTCTCTCCCTCTCTCCCTCTCTCCCTCTCTCCCTCTCTCCCTC
>JAODLI010036421.1:0-18617 GCA_027575585.1 Percopsis omiscomaycus | reverse complement strand
ACTGTAATATATTTTACGGTAGTAAACTGTTGTTGTAGATTACAGTAGGTATGCTGTAAAATAACAGTATCATGCTGCCCACTGTAGCTGCCAGTTCTTTACTGTAATTTAACGGGGAAATTTGTTACAGTGTACCTGTAAGCATCCTTGAGCAAGATGCCTAACCCCTACCTGCCCCATGTAATAGCACCATGTCATTGTAAGTCGCTTTGGATAAAAGCGTCTGCTAAATGATCTAATTGTAATTGTACACAGGCCAAAACGTGCATGCACAGAAACCACACACAGCCTACTTACGTATACTAAAGGAAACACATCTGTGCAGACACACACAACAGAATCCAATTGCTTCCACACAAGTACAATTGCAAAGGAATTTGACTTGGTGGGGTTGGTGTGTTGCAAAAAACAGAAAGGAGGACAAATGGTTTTATCAATGTTAGTAACTGTTCCAAGATTGTCAATATTATCAGGTGTGAAGCTATTTTTGTATAAGCTTATTCTCTTTGCCATGTTGAATGTCCCATATATGAATAGATGGAATGGAAAGAGTAGAGGTGAAGAAGAAGGTGAAGGATAGGCCCTATCTTCTAACTTTAACCTCAATCAACTGCCCAAGTACTGAAGTGGTGTGAAGTGATGATTCGGGAACCAGACTTCTGGATGGTTGGCCTAAGATGTCTGGAGGCACACAAGTGCAGGAGCTCCTTCACAGTGGGAATTCATTTTTTTTTTTGCATGACCTTAACACATTTATGCCAAACACACCTCTGGTCTTTGTTGCCAAAAATACAGTATCTATTTGTGTGTAATCTGACCATAAAACCCGGTTCCACGCAATCGTCTTCAGAGAAGAGTCCACAAGTGAGGACTGAGGATCTTGAGAGATTTTGTATGGAGGAATGGTCACAGATCTCTTTACAGTATGTATTCTCCCCATTATCAGACTTAGGGGCAGATGTTTGTTCATTAGAGAGCGCAGCGTAAACAGCGACTTGGCAAGGCTTCAGAAAGCGCACGCTGTGCCTTTTCATTTTACGTTGGATGTACCAGCCCTGCGGCTGAGCGCGTAATCAGCACGTAACCACCCTCTAATCGCAATTTGCGGCGCCCGATTTGCTGAGTGTAAGGTTAAATATCATTATCTCATTTCTTCCAGTAACTGTATTATTGCATGACTGCTTAATCTGTAAGGCTTGATGACTTCGTGTTCACTCAATTGAAAAAGAGTAGCCTAATCCTCTCAGCACATCTCCTTGGTCTATGTCCAACTGGCATTTGAGGTTAAATATACAGCGAACAAGGTGTTAAAATATTGTTTTATTTTAGCGTTGTGCTGAAAGTAATATGTTTGCGCTGCGCTTCTTTTTTTGTGAGGAAAGCGACTAGAATGCAATGTTCTCCTGGAACATACCACCGGACCCCCCTACACAAGCTAAAAAGACAAAAAATGTCAGTACCCCAAGTCAAAATGTCTTTCCGCGCCGCTGGGAGTGAGACGCTGATGAAGGGCGTGTTCTGACCGAAGTACAGTAAAATACAATTACCAGTGTCATTTAGGCAAATAAACTTTAAAATTACATTATAGTAATGTAGTGTCATTATAATCATGAACAATGTTGTGGAACTCGTCTTGCTAATTAAACGAATATAGCGACCCATTAATGGGTATTAGCAGTAGCAGAGAAACATTCCCCTTTCCCCTGCAGTTTTCATACATACAACGGAATAGGTAATCAGTCTCTCCTTATACATCTCCTCCCATGTTTTTATACGAAAATTCCATTTTTCCATCGACCCTCCCATGAATGCACATGCATGTGTAGGGAAAGCGCAAATTGGGATTCTGGGCTCCTGCACCAGAAAGAATGCGGTTTTAGCCATTTGCGGTCTGTTCGTACATACCACGCCATATTTTTACACGCATGTTGCGACGAAATTACGCCTAAAACCGGAGCTAACATTAGTACATCTGCCCCCCAGTGATTAATCACACATGTTTTTGAGAATTTTTTGTATTTTTCATTGAATAAGTTTAGCCCGCTAGAAAGGTAAAGTTTTGCTCAAATGGTCAGTGTAAGATCAAGCTCAAGAACAAATACATTTTTTGTTAGCCTTTTTTGCTCATCTGCCAATAATGCAAAAACCAAGGCTTCAAGCTACTGAAGGGGCATGACGTTTGAGTGACAGCTAAAAGCTGTTATTGCTGGGAGACTGTCGTCCCTAGATAACATTATAAGTGAACGCTGTTATAAGGCAATAGATAGCCCAGTTTATATTATCCAACATGCCATTATATCTGGCACTTACATGGTGAACTCTCTGTCGTATACAATATATTCAACAGAACAACCTGGAGCCCTGAGAATTTCTGGTATGTTTGTATTGTGTTTTATGTCCACCTACAAGAAAAAAATACTCTGATTGGTATATTCAGTTAGACCACTCTCATCTTATGGTACAAAAGCAATTTATTAGGACATATAGAAGTATAACTACACAAAATGGACCAAATACACAATGTAATAATATAATATATATAATAATAATAATGCATAATAATTGCTTATCAAACATATTTTTTTGTTCAACTTTAAACAGATTTCATTGCATAATTCATATATACAATATGTAAATACCCTGCTCAAAAACACAGACCCATGTCTCTATTTATGACAGAGCAGGTTCACATCTTGTTTGATGGATAGACTCAATTTCCAGTGATGTTTTCAACCAACTTTTCCCCGCCGCAACAATATTGTTAATTATGTCCATTAATGTGTTTTTACTTACCAGTTACATTCATTAACCTCAATTAGCCTCCAAAAGCATGTTAGCTTTTATTCAACAGAAAGCAGACGCATTTCGTATTGTGTGTGTGTGTGTGTGTGTTTGCCATTAACGGAATCATAATTGGAGTTGGGAATAATTAATCAGTCATTAGCGTGTACACAGGGAATAAATGTGTTGTTAACTTGAACATGACACTATGACACAAGTACGTATGCATGAGTGTGTTCAGACACAATGTACACAGTGTGTGTATCGATGTCTTATACACCAGAGACATGTAGCTCGGAAAAAGGGAAGGACCAAGAACTGGTATTTTTAGTCTGAGTTTGAGTGTGTGTGTCTGTGGGTGGGCTGTGTTTATGCAAGCATTTTCTGATAGTATAACATATTCATATAGTGCATATGAATATGTTATACTATCAGAAAATGTTAGCAATTCTCTATAGCAATTCTAAATGAATACAAGGTATTATTTCCCTATTCAAAGAAAACACACTTTTTATTTTCCTTTTATTTTATTCAGACTCTGTTAGACTAGGGATAAAATTCAATCAATCAACTTTGTGAAAACTAACAATGCCAGCAGGATATTTTGAAAATGTATGCATGAAAAATAAAACACATGGATATTAATGTAAAGGCCCAATCCATTATTCCTGCATGGCGGCGTTCTGCCCCACTGAGGTAAACGTCAAATATTGACATCTATGTTATCGTAAACACTGTAAAGCTCATCATAAGTTATTTTAACCCAAACAGCATTTCTTAATATGTTTACCGAGCAATCTCAAACATAACTTTTAGTTTTATAATATGGAACAAAGACAACAATTCATCATATCATTTTCTTTAATATGATGTATCACTTAACTGATTATTTGATTACTGAAATTATACATTATTTATCAATTATTTGTTTTACCTCTAATAGGCACACACACACTGTAAATACACATAGCCTATATGCAAACCAAACTACAGAGGAGTGACTATTTAAAACATTACACCTGATCCCTCCCAGAATGCTTTGCTCGTTTTCCCACTTCCTGTACAGTACGCCTTGCCTCTGCAATGCGTCCGATCGTATTGAACAAAAAAAGAGAACCCTAGCAGTCGAAATACAATGGTGTGGGCAGTTGTTACAGATTCGATAGCCATGGTTACGGTGGACCTGCACGGCAGGTTAAGTAAGTGAGAGGCCAGACCCCATTGGTCTGATCCGATGGCCTGGTTTAAACTGTCGGGCGCATTCTAAAGAGGGAACAAAGTCCCAATGGGGCCCCCCGAGATAATGAATGCCCTCTGTCTCTCCTGGCTAGATGGAAAGAGAGTCAAGCAAGAAGCTATATAGCACTCTCCTTATGGAAAGACCCCCCTCCCTCCCTCTCCAGTCTCCACCCTTCCCCCTCATTTCCCAATTACTCTCTTTCCCCCGTTATTTTCCTACTGTACATCACCTCTCTCTCTCTCTCTCTCTCTCTCTCTCTCTCTCTCACATACACATTTTTGCATATACGATACGGTTGACTATCTGATGACATCTATCCATACGTTCAGACCTTGACCTTCATGCATCTGGGAGATCCAGTCATAGAATTGCTCCCCTTCGTGGATAGAAGACACACAGTGGAAATTTCATTTCATCATCTAACAATCGTTGTTCTATCCTCCTCTTAAAAAAATGTCCTCCTTTCTACTCTGTTAGATCAGCTCTTAGAATACTAAGCACTTTAGGCTGCTAGCAATTAATGACTGTGTGAGGAGTGAATGATAACCTTCGAGTGAATGATAACTTTCGAGTAATGTACTAACAATGCATAAGTGAAGTAACCTTATGACATGATGCTGTCCTTATTCTAGGAGAATGTTATTTGCTTGCAAAAACTGGTGGTTGACCAGTTCAACTTTTGACAAATGTACTAATTATAAGTTGCTTTGCATGAAAGTGTCTGCTAAATCCTGTAAATGTAAATGTATCTACCAATCTCAGCCTCATCTTATTCCTTTTTTATGTAGATAAGTATTTCACATAGGCTATACTATTGCCACGTGCAAAGTGCTTACTATTCTGAGAGCTGATCTAACAGAGTAGAAAGGAAGAAAAAAATGGTATTTGTTTTTTGTTTTTTTTATTAGTGGGATAGGTTCTGACCGCTGCGGGAAGCTCATTCCACCATTGCGGCACCAGGACAGAGAAGAGTCTGGACTGGGCTGCGCAACTTTTACACGCAGCTCGTAGCGATGGAGGTTCCAGCCTGCCAGCCGAGGTGGTAGATCTGGTTGGGGCTTGGAATCTTACCATTGCTTGGAGAGCGGGGCAGTTCCTTTTGCTGCCTTGTAGGCCAACACTAATGTATTTAATGACAGAATAAACACTACTCCCCTAACTGTTACTTCATACTCTCCTTCCTCTACAATCTTTAATAGTAAATAGTACGCTATTAATATAAAATACTTTGTTTAACATATGTCCATTTCTTGCCTCATTTTTGTATTTTATCTCAAAAACTGTGTTTGTAAAAATGATTGAAAAGTTGATAAAAAAGTTTGAAAAATAAAACATGGTTCAACTCCTCTGTGTGCTGTTAAGTGTTTTTTCACCCTACTGATTTGTGTAGCCTGCAAGCACCAGCGCAATACCACCTAGAAAAGAGAGATCTGATGTCTGCTGACAGGGGCGCTAGTGTGACCTCCTCAGAGAGTGGGATGATGGCAAAACAAAACGAGACTTGAGGAGTAAACAGACAGCTCCGATATGTGTGCCTATGTGTTTTTACTTTGCTAGTGTGAAAGCCCCCAGAGAGGTTGTCACTATTTTTGACACCAGAGGAAAAAATATTCCCCTTCAGGAAAGCTTTAAACACAAACAACATTGTTCATAGGTGTGTTTAACAAGGAGGGGAGAGGAGAGGAGTGGAGTGGAGAAGAAAAGAGGTAGTAAACGATACATTAGTGAAGCACGGGTAGGTTTGTTTACACATGCACACTTTGCCAGAAGAACTCAGCAGAGGGGTTGTATTCTTGTCCTGTGAAGGTGTGATGCACAAGAGCTCAAGGTGAATAAAGTTGAGAGTGTGTGTGTAATATACTGGCATATCTATGTACTATTGACATATTGTAGGCAGAGAGACTGTGTGTGTGTCTATATGTAACTGGTCGAGTCCTGCACCAGAATCGAACCTGGATCCCCAGAGTGGGAGGCGGACAAGCTAGCAAGGGGCGCTACAACCCAATGGCCTCTAGCATCTGTCCCTAGTAGGCTACGTGTCGGGGAGTGAGGTTTACTCTGCACAGATCTGCACCGGTGGCCACCATTACATATACAGATCTAGAATGTCCGAATGTTTGCTTCGCGCCACGGCACAGAATGCCACACTCTCAGACAATGCAACGCAATGGATGCGCCACAGAATTATATATTTTCCCATTCACTACAATTCTTGACTCATCCACCAGGTGGTGCAAAGGAACCCGACAGATTACTAGTGTTTGGAGTCTTTGATATAACGTATGCAACATTTACTGTACTGTATAGGTTACATATACTGTAATGACAATTACACATGATAAAACTACAGCTCAGCTCAACTCCCGGTATCCTAAGACTACAACAAAAAAACATTTAAACAGTTGCATTCAGCGCATCATTTGTATGACCTTTAGGCCTAGGAATTAATATAGATAATTATATTATAAGTCTGGCACCTACAAATTAAAAAAAAAACACCAAGGCTGGCGCTTACATTAACACATGGCACCAAGAAAAAAATAAAGCTTGACTCACCATTAGTAGAGCGGAAGGCAATGAGTGTCAGAATGGAACCTCCTCAAAATAATGTCTTTCCACTCATTTGTGCACCTGCATTCGGTGGCAAAGTTGTTGGCTTTGTGGCAGCCAGCCACTGATGGATATCCATTTCGCTAGACAATTTGATGATATCAAGCGTGATATCAAGTGTGTGTTGCGTGTAGGCTATAGAAAAAGTTATAGTAAAATTGCTAGTTGGCCTGTCACTTCATTATCACATCACTAAGCATTGCACTTGCGCATGATTGAAGTTTTAGCGCTCCGCGCCCTCTGTCACACATGGGTTAGAAACCAAGTAATCTAATACAATTGACAAGTTGGTAAATATTATGCATTGTATAAAGAATGTCTTATTAAATGTGATATTAAAAGTGTCATCATATCAACACATTTTCCAAATTTCTTTTATCACAATTGGGGATGCACAGAATTCCATTTGGAACATTAAGGCTTCACAAGATCTGAACCAAAAATCACACCTTAAATAATAACAGACACAGGTGACATCAAATATAAATGAATCTCTTGTCCTGGGAAGAGGGGGGGTTTAGAACCAAACATGCATTCAAAGGGAGACACACCAGTGGAGGCGTTTTGTGTGCGTATTCCACCCAGATCAACTGCTTGCTCCAGGATGCGGATTAGCTGAAGCACAACATCGTAACATAGTCTCTAGGTTTTTGTTAACACGTTCTTGTCTGCCCTAGATTGGGGATTAAAGCCTGATGATAAACTGACAGAGGCCCCAAGGAGAGAACAGAAAGCCTTCCGTGAGCTGAACTGGGGACCACGGTCAATGACTATGTCTAGGGGAAGGCCATGGACTGATCTGCCTGGGCAGTCTCTTGTGCTGAGGGAAGTTTGGAAATGGGTATAAAGTAAGTGGCTTTGGAAAATCGGTCCACCACTTCTAGGTGTAGTGATTTGGTGCAGCCATCACAAAAGAAGGATGGGTGATCTCCAATCCAACCCCCCATCTCTCAAAAAGCTAACCTGGAGTGCTGCTTTGTATAAAATTGTAACAAAAGCCCCTAAATTCCAAAAAAACAGATCTGCATATATAGTATATAAGTAACTGTGATATTACTTTAGATTTAACATTTAACATTGATTTATTACATATAAACATATATTTAACAATTACATATAACATGTTGTTTTACAGGAATTTCTTTCTCAAATGTGATGAAAATGAACTAAATGTTTAGAAAGTGACATAAATATTCAAAATATATCAGCTAGAAAATTGGTTAGATAAAAAAAGTTTGTGACAATGTTTTTGTGACAATATGTCTGACTAGACAAGTAACACTGGCCTTAGAAGCAGTTTTAAACCATGGTCAATAGTACTATTGCATCAAATATTGGACGTTGCCGATATAACACATTGCATGACAGTATAGGAGAGAGTAGGTAAGCAACTATCACAGGCCACAGATCAGCATATACATTGCTAAAACTATACCATTACACACTTACTAACCCACTCTAATGGTAAGCAAGCATTGATTTAGTACGGGTGCAAATCCATGATTTACCTTACAATATTAAAAAAACAAGAGAGAGAGATTCTCTCAGATTTGCAAACCCCACCTTTAACTTTTTCTATAAGCCTCTGTTGTCACAGCCCAGAAGTCTATTCAGCAGCTGACCGCAAGCAGCGGGATGGAATTTCTGAGCGGAACGGATCATAGGAGAAAAAGTTACAATTACATGGTGCTATTACATGGAGCAGATAGGGGTTAGGCATCTTGCTCAAGGATGCTTACAGGTAGGCCAATTCTGGGGCTCAAACCCACAACCTTCTGGATGGGAGCCCAGCACCCAGACCACTAGACTATCCTGCCCATACAATTAAGTATGTACTCATATGGACTGTAATTATGAATCAAAATATCCCCAACCAATTTACTGCTTTCATACCGTCCTCATGTAGCTAATAAGATAAAGAGACTACTGGCAACGATATATGTGCAGTTATCAAATAATCACGCTAATATCTGGTTTATAAATATAATATCAGCACACTCACCTTTGAGCATTTACGCACCCGCAATAAACGAAAGTAATAAGACAAGAAAGACAAGAGATGGAAAACATGTCTTAATATCAACCACAATAGACGGAAACTGAAACTAAACCTCGCGTCACCTGCTTGTACCATGGCAGCTCCAGTAACGTCACTTAGACGAGATTAATATCAGAACAAACATATAATTCAGTAGACGGGAAACTTATTACAGAACAAAGTGGACTTTCTAACACACTGCAATGATAGAATGTCCAAATCCAACGGGGAACCAGACCCGATAGACGTGTCAACAGGCCGTGGATAACTACAGAGCTGAGAGCTGACAGCTGACAGCAGAGATAAAGAACATCCCTGATCCAAAAGACGAAGATGAAGCATTTCCTAATATGACGTTTTCCATTGTTTTCCACCCTATGACAACCATATCAAAACGATACATGTGGACATCATAAAGCTCTACGGTACCCAAAGGAAATGGACTGGACAGCAATACGACAATTGAAGCAAAGGCCTGAAACATGCCTGAACGATATGAGAGACAAACACAGCGGCTTGGTAAAAACCAGACACACTCTTTTCCCCATCAAAGGCAGACATTTGTAACACCATGAAAATAACAGAGAGGGCTGGGATGAGTTTGGTTTACCAGATGTAACTAAACACATATTCCATGCTGAAGAGACAATGATGATAATGGGAAAAGAGGACAGCCTCTCAGAAAACTGCAGGAGACAGGCTATGTATTTACAGGGCGAGAACACGAGAGTGACCTGGACACTAAACGACAGCACAGGAAAGCAAGCAAACTCCCACCAAGGCCGTAAGTGTAAGCAACCAGAGCATTGGACCAAAGAATGTCCACACTGCCAACGACAACATACTGGGCTGGGAGAATCCCAACTGCTGATGTGGCTGTCTGTTGCACACGAGAAAAAACAACAATGACTAGAGGCCTCTCCGGACTTCTCCATGCAAGGTAATATAGACACCACTCCTGAGATTATGTTTATCACTTCACACACCTGGCTAAGGATTTGCCTACTTAATACTAATACTTAACATAAATGGAGAGCTTGTTGAATTCCTGGCGATCACAGGTGCGATCTATGCTCCATTATGAAGACCACAAGGCTGTCAAGGAACTACACTTAACATGGAGTCTGGAAAACAAAGATTGACATTTTTCATGTCCCAATGTTACAGGAGGTGGGGTGATTGCACAACAGACAGATAATTCTTTTTTTGTGTGGTTGTTTTAGAATGCCCAGCGTACCTACTAGATAGAGATTTCTACATGTGTCTTACCATAGAGTGTTCAGAGAAAGGGTTAACGCTAAACTGCAATGAAGAAAATGCTTGCTAACGCCAAACCAGCAATGAAAAACGGATGACAGAGATTGATGTTTCCTGAAGGGGGAATGTTTCCCATGTCCTGGTCGCAAAGACCAGAGGGGTAGTTTTGCTAGGAAATGCTACGTGACCAACGATTGAATTCCACAGCCAGGTATAGCATGTCTTTGAATGACTATTGGCTAGGGGATGATTATTGGCTTGGCCAATATTCAGCTTTATTATGGTTATTGGTATCTGTATTTTTTACTAAATACATTTTAAAATGAGCTAATTTGGCTCTGATGCAGCCACCTCTCTGTCTCAATGTCCCGCAACAGCACTATCTGATTTGTTAGGCGTCAACAACACTGAACAACACTGGGGCAAAGATGATCGCATATTGACTGGAGAAACTGTGTTTCGAGAAGGGCAGCATATTGTCGAATATTGCTGTTAATTAAAGACCTGCCAGGACTCACATAGAATGAAGATTGTATTTACCTTGGCATAGTGAGAGTTTGGTAAATGAAACTGACATATCGTGAACCTCAAACCTCCTACTTTAAATGCAAACCATGCATATGCAAAAGAGGGCAGTAAAACAGTCCAAATCCAGGACTGTTAGGGTACAGTTTGTGACGCATAAACATTTAGGCCCACCAAAATTTAAATTCCTAAGCCCACTGAAAAAGAAAAAAAAAAAATGGAGGAAAAAATATCTGGGTTTTATTAAATCAACAACAATTTGAAACACTTAAAAGCAGAACATTAAAGAATGTTGATCAAGTTGAATCCATTGTATTCAACAACTGAAAAAGGGCGCATATCCAGTTCTATGAAAACCCTGGTTGCCTTGGTAATTGCTTGAGCACGGTCCGAGATAGCTTGTGGCATCATTTTAAAGACATTGGGAGGAGTTATACGATGGTAAACAGATACAGGAAAACTAACGCTTAGGAGGCTCTGGAAATGCTACAGAACTTGGAATGGAACGAGTCTGGTGTGGGTTTAGATGTCGTGGTTGACTGTGACTGAACAACCGACCGCCACGCAATGCGCATACAGCGGGCCCAACAGCCCGCTGTAGCGGCATCAGACGTTTGAACAGTTTTCATTCCTTGGTGGACATGGTCCAAACTTGGTCGAAACGAGTTCTTGAGAGACAAGTTCTCCCGAGGTGCATTGGCTACTCCTTCTCGACCACCAGCACTATAGTTGGGTTGCTGACACTGCCGGTAGAGCTCTGTTGGATGACTGTCTGCGATCCCTGTAACCCCTGGTGATCGGGTTGGTTGGTCTCACCCTCGTACGTTCCCGCAGCCGGTTGTCTAGGTGAATAGCCAACGCCACGAGAGAATCCAGGTCCTCAGCGATGTCTCTCGAGGCTAGCTCATCCATGATGTTCTCTAATAATCCGTATCTGAAAGCTGAGATGAGTGCCTCCAAATTCCAGCCACTCTCTGCTGCTAGAGTCCAAAACTCTATGGCATAATCTGACACATCGGAGGCCTTGGCGCAGATTCAAGTCTTTGAGCTGCCTCGCGGCCACCAACATGGTGATCACAGACTTTTTAAATCTCATTAGTGAATAAGAAATTGTCTGAGCAGGGGGAGGAAAAATGGCGTTGTCCCATGGAAGTGCCCTACCTGACAGTAGAGAGATTATGAAAGCTACCTTAGCATGGTCAGACTAAAACATGGTGGACTGGGGTTTGAAAACAAGGAAAAACTTAAATTAGTTTTTTTTTGCATGGGTGCACTTGGTAATAAAACCGTGGCATTTTCCTGGGTGCAGGTGGTGGCAGACAAGGTTCAGGATATACTGCATGCAGCTCATGGAAGGTACCTGCCACCACGGTGGCCCAGTAGGTGTATCCAAAGCCTGTTGTTCACTGGCAGATGTGGTAGAAGATGCCGGGAGGCATTGGACTGTTGTCGTCAGCTCAGAAAGCCTCTGGGAAATGTTCATTAAAAGCTGTTTGTGCCTACTGACCATGTGTCCTTGATTGGTCAATGCAGCATGCATGTGGTTGATCTCTGCTTGATTAATTATTTGGCTAGTCTTACTGTTACAACTGACTTGGAACCGGACCCAAATGCAGTTCAAAAAGGTAAGTTAAATGAAGACAAAAGGCGTTTACAAAAGTGATCAGAAGTACACAACTCCTATAAAACTGAAGCAAAAATCACACCAATAACAGACACAGGTGACATCAATTAGAAATTAAGATCCTAGAAAATAAGGAAAGACAAGTAATATTACTGCCATCTACTGGGCAGTGGGTGCCCCAGCAGGGGTTCTTACAGAAACTGTCCAGTTCTACTAAACTAACTTAAATAAGCTGTTTAACTAACTTAAAAACAACAATTGAAGGAAACGGGAATTAAGACAAGCTATTGCCTAATGCTTTATCTTGTAGTTGCAGCTGTAAGTGGTTCATATACTGTAAATATTTACTCCAGTCTGCGATTGCAGCAATCTTTTATTTAATATAAAAAAGTTTGAACACATAAAAGTTTGAACACAAATATAAATAATCCAAATGAGTATGTTATTAAAGCAATTTTACAAAACACATTCATTAATTTTTTCCCCAATATAGGTCTACATTACATTGCATGCTTGATAGACCTATGTAGCCCATTCGATTGAAGCGAGAGCTAAAATAGGAGACAGAGGTACAGAGCTAGATGGATAGATAGCGTACAATGCAGAGGCCCCATCGAATTTGTCCCAAACTTACAAACCATCCATGAGACTGAATCAAGCGGTACCTTAAGTGCAGCAGTAACAGGCCTATATTGTAAGCCAACATTAAATAACAGCATTAATGTAGCTCCATTGTCGTAACCTAGGTCTTCCATTACAAATGCTAGACTATACAAATGCTCAATTATACGGTTGAATCTGACATTTGTGTGTATTTGCGTTTGTGCTACTGGGACAAGACTAATATACATAGCCAATACACCTCACTGCTTGTCTACCTTATTCTCTGCTGCGGAAGATTAGTGTATTTTCTTAGTGTAGACACACTCAAGAACAGGTTATGATATGCTCATATCATAGCCTGTTCTTTTGTGTATTACAGTTCTTTTTCCTTGAACTGCCCGCTGATATTTTCCAGAGTTCAATTCGTTTTATAAGTTAAATTCTGTAAAGTGATCAAGCTACCATGGTCTACTTTCCGGTTTCGACTCCTGCAGTAGCATATTCTCCAAGCCCCTCTGTCATTGTGTTTAGTCTGACCTGTAAGTCAGTTTGAGTTGAGTCAGTAATCAGTCTTTGATGCTGCATAGCTTTGCAGAAGTCCCCGCAATCACCGGCAAATAACTATAATGTGTGCCATTCAGGGTCCTTAACTGCTGCACTGCAATTAACAGTGCTGACTAGTGGACCCTGTCATCAGGAGGAGGGTGGGGGGGCTTTGAAGGAGATTAGGTTGATGGAAGCAGAGAGAGAAGCCAACAGACAGAAGGCCCTTTTCCATCAAAAGAACAGACACCCTGCGCATTTTCAAACTGAACATTTCTGATGGTCAAGCAGTGTTCAAGAACTGCCCAGCACATTTTTAAATACCATCAATTATTGACACCAAAAACATCATAAAAATATTAAAAACAACCAAAACAAGGGCATTAGCTTCCTCATATTGCTGTATAATAGACATAGTAGTTTCATTGCATGCCATTCAGTTTTTTCCAGATAGTTCCTGCACTTTTTGTTCCTGAATTCTCAAAAAGAATGTAAATAACAACAGGAACTTCAGTATTCGATGGTTGGCATAATGCTTGCAGTACGGTAGCTGAGCCTTGAGCCAGGTCCCAGGGTTCGTCTGCCTGGCTAGTGCCAAGGTTACCTACTGTTGCAAACCACCTGGCTGTTGTATTAGCCCCTGCAGAGGAGGGATGGCATGATGTTTGTTCGGCTAAGCTAACTGGTTAATCTGGGAGGCACCAAGGTGAGAAACCATGAGTTTGTGCTGTATGTATTAGTGTTTCTGGCTCTGGTTCTGGTTATAGATAGAGTGGACCTTCTAAATACTTTATATTATATATACGTACAATCAGTAAGTGTAACGTCCGGGGGCGCAGCCTGGAATGGCACCCCTCCCATCCCATTCAATCTCACCAGCGTGCGGTCTACCGTCCTGCAGCTATCCATTCCAACGCACCACTGCAGCACATCGGGATGCAATCACTGCTAATCACTCATTACGGGCACCTGGGGGGAGGGTATAAGTGTGGGGTGGTTGGGCTGTCACTTTTATTGTTTGCACTGTGGTTTCCATGTTGGCTGTAAGCCAGAATGCTCTGTGAATATATTTCTATACATTAAATGCCGAGCTCAGTGTCATGCTTCCTCGCACTTTGCGTTTTTCCGTGTTTCTTGCCGTCAACCCGCATTAAGGTGGTAATGGTAAGTGATCACTTTTAAAACAGTCTCATTTGTGATGTCAGTATTAAGACAGCACATAATGTATACTCTATTTAGTGGCCTAACGTCAATGGTGGACCATCCTGTAAATGCTTTAAATGGTACGATGAGCCTCAAAAACATATTTTCTCATATTTTTGTCATGAATGCCCCATTATACCAGAATGCCTTTGCTCGTAACTTGTATATCACCTATGTAAAATGTTGATTGCCACCTGTTTTTGCAGTCATGAGAGTTGTGAGTTAACATAATATTACGTCCCAATACTGCCATAAGGCTAGGATTCCCGCCCGACATAATCGGCCGTGTCACTCTTTACGAGTTCAGAGATTTAAGTCCTTTCACATGTCAGTAAATGAAACCATAATTTAAAGCTCCCTTAAGCTGAATATTTTACATGTTCAAATCCTCTTATTTCAACCTAATTGTCAGAAGGTATCATTGAAGAGGGCTGGTGTCCAACTTCAACAAACCCGCAGCCACTTTGTTGTTTTCTACTGTTTTGTTAGCATTTCGGCCTGAATAATGACGTGACGAATAATGTTGCAGCCATTCCCACTGTTCTCCCTGCCCCTAAAAATTTTTTCAAAATAGACTACCAGAGTGAAGAGCCAGGCTAAAAAAACGTTGGTACAAAAAAACACATGAAAAAGACTGTTCCCATCCTCTACTGTAGCTTCAAATTACTTGCCAAGCATCCTTTATGGTTACACAGCGAGTATGTGATGTCGATTATGAGGTTGTGCATACTGATAGGCGTGGGGCTATCAGTATTAGCTATCAGATCTACCACATGAACCTCCTGAAATTATGAGAGATGTGGTGCCCATTTCCTTAGTGACCACGGTGATTGAGAGAGATTAGGTACTAAAATCGAAACAATCAACCTCACTCCAGTTAGATAACCATCTCTCACTCGCCAGCACAAGGGGAAGATGTAACAGCGTTACAACAGCAATTTGCTGACGTGTTCTCTTCCCTACAGGGTGCACCAACCTCATGGAACACCTTATCAACACCAGCCCAAGCCTGACGATTCGCACAAGGCTCTATAGGCTACCGGCAAAGGAGAAAGAGTCCAGAAATAATTAGAGGTAATGCTAACGATGGGAATAATATTAGAGTCACACAGACCCATGGTTCTGGTGGTGAAGAAGGATGGGACCAACAGGTTCTGTGTAGACTACAGGTGGATATGCTGCTGCCTACATTCATGATGTCATCATCCACAGTGACACCTGGGTGCAGCATGTGCAGCAGGTGGCCGCGGTGCTCGAGTCCCTCCTACAGACGGGGCTCACGGCCAACCAGAAGAAGTTTGAAGTGGGACGGCTTTATAGCCTTAAGTTCAAGGTGATCCACAAGCCGGGGGCGCAGATGGTCGTGGCTGATTTCCTCGCTCGCCCATAAGAGAGTGGGCGGGAGTTGGCTAGGCCAGATGGTGCCCCGGCCGGATGGTGCCCCGGCCTGAGTCGGGCGTTGGGGGGGATATGGAGGTGTGGGTGTGGTTTTCTGATGTTTCAGTGGGCAAGAGTTTTGGTGGCGTGGCTCACGGGACTCTGGGATTGGAACAGGTGTAGGTAATTGAACTAATTTCCCTACATAAGCAGGAACAGATAAACGGAACATGGAAAGCTCCATGTTGGATCATTCTGAGAGCGCATGAGCCACGCATGTTAATATTGGGAATAAACCTGTCAGGCCATTCTGCTTGAACGAACCTACTCGTGCGAGAATATTCATTGTTTTTTTTCAAATTAGAGTGATATGAAATTAGATTAGAAAATAACAGAACTTTAACAAAGTACAGTGGTCCATGCCTGCAACAGGTGAGGTCACAGAGAAGTCGTTATCATGGAGACAGATGAGAGAAAGATGTAGGCTAGTATGTGATTTATGGGCAAACAAAACATAAATATTCAGTAATACCAAAAATGAGCCAACAAAATTATTTGAATCACCATCTCAAGTGAAGTTTACATGACTTAAAACACATTTATATACATTTTTATGTATATCAAATATTTTGGTCTGCACACACAGGCGCACACCAGACAGACACAACGCACAAAACCACAGCTCCGTTTAGCTCCATACAACTGTGTCGAAACGGCCCTCTTTGACAGGATGTTTCTAGCAGGAAACCGGGCGCCGCAAGTCAGAGGGAGACAAGGGAAATCAATAAGGAGTTAAATTGAAGAATCTGTTCCCATTACTTTGCCTGTTTCTGCCGTCTGCAGGTGTGTGTGTGTCTTTGACAAGTCCACAGCCGCACAGGAATGCATGCCTGGCCCGCTCACGGTCACTCACTGCGGGGCTGTAGTTGGTTAGCACACACAGCAGACACGTGTGCACCCAGCGGCACAGCAGGCCACGAAGAACACTCAGTGAGTCACTCTCTGTCTGTGTCTAAGGAAGTATTAAATCCACCTACAGTCACACACCTGTTATTTGTCCCGGTACAAAGCTTCTTATTCTGGTACAAACTACAATATCTAATCATTAGCACATCTTGGCCGAAGAGTAGAATTTTTAGGTTATTTCTGCTTGACATAGGTGACAGAGTATAAGTGCCATGACAAAGTTTTTACATTTCATTGATTGAAACCTTTCCAGACACAACATTTGGTACAACAAGCAAACACCCTGATGTACCAAAGTATGAGCATTCTATCAGTCCTTGACTCTGTACCACTGGTCCATACAGAACATCTCCGGGCCCCTCCGAACCGCAGTCTCATCATTTCATGCCAGAACAATACGGGATCCCATCTATTTCAATCTGAAATAATCACCCTCGTGAAATCTAATAAATTATGGAGCGCTCAATAGATCGGCCCGGTCTCCGCTGTATTAGCGCTACGCTAATAATGCCAGCACATTATTCTCAATGTCAAACTAGAACAAGTTGTCTACTGGACAAAAGACCGTCACTGGGTTCAATACTGTACAGTATAGGTGTAGATGTCGGGAGGGATGCAGGGGATACATCCCCCTCAATATTTAGAATAAGCACATTTGTACCCCCCAATAAAAACTTGAAAGAAGCAGATAGACCACTATAACGTTACTTATAGATGCAACAATGCCCCTGACAGGAGCAGGTCTTTTTTCTTCAGCACTATATTACTTCCAAAATATGAATATAAATGTTTCTGATTTGTCTGATTTTTGTCTGATTTTTCTGAAAAGTTCTGATTTGTCACCCGGTGCCTGAATTTTGTGTTTTGCTTTACATAAATTGATGCAGAAAAGGCACAAATTGGCGTATAAATATTCACCAGAATGCATGCCCATGCTGTACAGTATGATACGTGATCATTAAAAATTCTGATGTTAAGGGTGGGCAAATTGTTACATATTATTGTTGTACTGTGATGTTCAGTGATGATTTGGAGAGATATTTATAACTAATTCAAAGATCTGTTATGGTCAGAGTACATGTACAGTCATTGAGGTTGTGCTAGTTAAGGAAGTCTGAATCACCGTCAATTTGCTGATCTGAACAGAATTAGCCAGTACATCATATTTATGGGATGATAAGGTATACCATAATATGACACATGTAAGCCCCTAATATAAGGTTTCATCTAATCACAGGTAGCTATTCTAAATAGCCCCACAAAAAACAATACATTTTAATGAGCCAGAGTTAGTCATCAATACATTTCTTTTTTGAAGAGTCCTTTTATCACTTTGTAGACAAACAGGACATGAGTAGAGTTGGATTTTTTTAGACAGTAAGGCTGGCCTATGGTCTGAGGAGATATGGTCAGTGGTTTGTCTATTTAAAAACTGGTGGTGTCAGGGATTGTGTAACTTGTGACCCAGGCACAGACACAGGCAGGCAGGCAGTGGGGTTAAGGAGTTTTAATTAGGGAACTAAACAAGAAAATACAAAAGGATATAAAGGATAACAAAAAGGGAGCCAGGCAAGGGCAAAAACTACAAAACAAGATGCTTACAGCACAGGTACTCCAAAGTCCATAAAACACAAACACCAGCAACATTGACACGGACATCGACAACGAACCAACACAGATAAAGGGGAGAACACTGACTAAATATACTGGGGATAATTGGGAAACGGGAAACAGGTGAGGGCGGTGATTGGGGAAGCAGGGGAAGGACCATATAAGGAGGCAGGGCGGAGCAAGGGAGGGGCCGGGAAGAACACAGGGGAACAAGGTAGACACACTAGGGAAACATGGAA
>JAODLI010036410.1:0-18617 GCA_027575585.1 Percopsis omiscomaycus | reverse complement strand
AGTAGACCTTTGTGTTAATGCCATCACAACACAACAAGAAAGAAAGAAAGAAAGAAAGAAAGAAAGAAAGAAAGAAAGAAAGAAAAAAAGAAAGAAAGAAAGAAAGAAAGAAAGTAGAGGTAGAGAGGGTGAGACTGTGCATCTCGTGCAAATATGGTCTCAAACACACACTCATAGTCCTCCCCTTTCTTAGTAAATACTACCTGGAAATTATGATCAGATAGGGGGAGGAGAAAGAGGAGACAAGGAAGTTTTCAGGTCTTAAAAAGTGGCGTGTCGCAGTGTCTCCACAGTGGTACAATGGAGCTGAACAGGCTAACAGAGGAGACCAAGACGGAGGGGCAGGACAACCAAGCGTTTGAACCCGAGGTAGGGACGGATGCATGAATACAGGTCATTGTCTGAAAGAACATGTTCCGGAACGTACAGTGTTGCAGTGCTGTCTGCTACAGCGCTGCAGTAGCTGTAACTGGTTCAGTTCAAAGGACTGAAAACAATAACCTTAAGAAATCCAACAAAGACGGCAATGAAACCACCATGTTAATGTGAAGACAAAACCTTTCATTTTTTTCTTTAAGGTGTGCCAATGTTTTAACTGTTGCTGTTTTGGTGAGATAGGTACGCACCAATATCATGTGACCCCTTCACCTCAATGTGTTACAGTGCTATTAGTACTTTTTAGAAGTATGCGTGAGTCGAAATAGGCTACCAAGCACACAAAAAGGCATGCATCGTCTTTGTTGCTCCAGAATACAATGTAACAATGCTATCATGGTGCAAACAGACTTGTGTACACATAGGCAAAATATTGATCTCAGAACTAAAGGTGCACGTGTGTGTTTGTGTGTCTGTGTGCTTCTTTGCATTCCTCTGGGCGTTCATGTGTACTAATGCCCGTGTCTGTATGCACTTTTGCGGTGTGTGCGCTCCTGTGCATGTGCGCACGCACGTAATCTAGAAGGACCAGATACAGGTCCCAGTGGAGGATGTTAATGAGGATCGACACAGAACAGCTGAAGAAAGGTGTGAAAGGTCAATTGTCTTTTTATGACAAGTGTTTTCTATCATCCATTTCTCTCCTCTTCTAACATACTATATATTCTCTCTCTCTCTCTTTGTTGGTCTCCTTTATGCCAGTGTATCTGGGTTCTTGGAGAAGAAAAAGGAGAAACTTCAAGAGTTTTGTCAACCGCACAGAGACCAGATCAGGCTGGCTGTCGTGCTGGTGTTAGCAGCAGGTAGCGCATTGATGACACTCAATTGTCAACACACAGATATGTACTCAGAGGAGTATTTAGATGATTAGAAATATTATAAAAAAATCATTTTATTCACATTGCATTTCTTTTCATTATTAAAAAAAGGGAAATAGGGCGTTTAGCAGACACTTTAACCAAAGTAACTTAGAGTGTGTAAACTGGTAGGGGTTAGGCAGGATTCTTAAAGGTAGACTGGGTTTTTGGCAATAAAACCCTTGACCTTTCATGTGGGAGTCGACAACCCTAACAACTAGACTAACCTGCCCCTGGGTACCCCTCGGTACATTGCTTTTCTGTCACGGTAAATACAGGTGTTGCGCATGCGACCCCAGTATTTACCCTCAGGGAAAGGGTTTATTTTTCTAACAGGAAATTAATGAATGATAACTAAGACAGACACACACACACACAAAATGTCAACAAACCTATCTTTGTCTTGCCTCTTCCATTTTGCATGTTGTTGACTCTCAGAATATTGCTTGTGGTTGTGTTTCTTTATCAGACACAAACAGATTACTCCGTGCGATGTGAGGAATAGAATACTATTAGATATTTGTCGCTTTTGTTTTTTTTCTGTAATTTAATCCAAGTTCTGAAAAAAGTTAATGGTTTTATACAAGTTATTGGTTTTATGGATTTTATTCACAAACAATAAGACCTAAAGAGGGTTTGAACGTTTACAAGGAATTGACTAAAATTTACATCCTTCCCAGAAATTTGGTCAAACGGTTGCAATAGCTTTACACTTTATATGCAGGTATCCACCTGCCTGAACAAACTCTACATTGATCCTATTTGTTCCAGTGTGGATTGTACTAAATTTCATTGGTTTTTAATCTTTAGCATCTTTACACATTTTAGCACAAGAAAATGCATATATGAACTGTGAACTATGAATAGTGCAAATGTGCCAAAACCATTTTAGTTTTAATGGGGTTTATTGACCATTTGTATTGAGTGTTATTATGAACAATTCCAAATTCTTCCAGGTTTTATTGCCATGGTGATAGCGGCCTGCATTTTTAACTTCCAGCGGGCAATTGGGCTGTTGGTCATCACCTTGGTAACTCTATTCTTCCTGGCCTGGGATTGGTTGATCGAGCGCTATGGTCATCAGGTTTGGGATGAGCTTTCTCCTATCAAGGAATTCTGGAATAGAAACCTGAAGTGGATTAGATGGTGAGATCTGAGGGAATTGCTGTAGTGAACAATCAGGTTAGAACCATTCCGTAACACTACCATACCACCATACTTCTTCCCTTGAACCCTCCACCATGCCCTCCCCAGGGTGGTGTGTTTGTCGATGCTAATAGGGGTTGTGTGCTGGCTGGCACTGGACACAGCCAAACAGGGGAAAAGACAGATGGTGTCCTTTGTCGGCTTGCTGTTTTTTATCTCTTTAATGGTGCTCTTCTCTAAAAACCCATTCAAGGTAACAAACCAAAAATATATTATAATTGCATGTAGAGACACACAAGCACATAGCCAGTAACGACGTCTGTACATTTGGGTTATGCAGATTTCTTGGCGCACTCTGCTTTGTGGCACTGGGCTACAGTTTGTCATCGGTCTGCTCATCCTCAGGACCAGAGGTGGCTCAGCAGCTGTTGCCTGGCTTGGAAACCAAGTCGAGGTATATACACACACATGCCCACACGCAGGCCCACATAGCTGGAATATTAAGTGAGAATTCATAATTGTTCCCCCGGTGTACTTTTGCTGTGGCTTGAGAAATAATCTAGTCTACCAGCAAAATTTTAGTTTAAAAATGTATTTGATTTGAAATGTTTATTTTTCAATGTCAGACTGATACATGTTTAATTTATCAGCCTAGATACAGTATAAAGAAACTCATATGAAACAATAATCTATAAAATCAAACATGTAACTATACAACTTTTGTAATCTACACAATGTCTAGTTTTTATATGAACATACAATGTCTGTGTATGTTATATTTACATGATTATGGCCCATTTAATGCTTATTTCATCAAAATGATAGCATACATATGGGAACACAGGACACACCAAAGTAGCTGCGTAGGCATGGGTGGGCCAAGAAGCAAGGAAGGATGGCTTCCTCGCTTCTTGGTTATATTTTGGTTAACATACGTTTCAGAACCAAATAAGTAGGAGAGAACCAGGCCCACCTGATTTATTCTGTACTCACCCACATTGTGACTTCTGCCTACGCTACTGCACCAAAGGATCAAATGATCCAGTATTTCCACATTCACCAGTCTCTCTCCTGCACAGATCTTTCTATCTTACACAGATGTGGGGTCCAAGTTCGTCTTTGGTAAGACGTTTCAAGACCACTTCATTGTATTCAAGGTATGACCCACCAACACCTTACACACTGAAGGATAAAGATGAGAAAGATGATGATGATGATGATGGCTTCTATCGCAGGTGTTGCCCGTCCTGGTGTTTTTGAGCACAGTCATTTCCATGCTCCAGTATGTTGGCTTCATGCCCTGGCTTATTCGGAAGGTGAGCTTGTGGGGCAGACTGAGAGTGGCCGGGAGGAGGGGGTGTTCAAATATTCAAATGAATATGAACTATTAATTAATTCATTTGAAGATTAAAAGTTAAATGTGCAAGTGTTTATGGGGTTAGTTGGTTCATTGCTGGAACGAGCATCTGAATTTGCTGAAGTAATCATAATCTAAATCCGTAGTCGTATATAATGTGGAATATACACAAATGTATACAAATATAGGGGCTTCAAAAAGAGTAGGCTATAGTTTAAACAGTACAACACATACAGTACAATAAATCCTAGAGACTACACAAAATGAACTGCCTGTGTTACATGTACATAAATATGTGGCATGACAAATAGCCACCTATGGCACAAGATAATCATTACGCAAGACAAGACATGAAGTGACACATGACAGTACTCAAGACGGAATAGATAGCCACTTACTGGCACTCACATTTTCTTTCTATCCAGGTTGGATTTATAATGCAGGGAGCTATGGGAACATCTCCACCTGAATCTCTGGCTGCTGCTGGAAACATATTCCTTGGACAGGTGTGTGAAAATGTGTCAGTACATTTTCCCTAAAGCTATTTGCTTTTTATGCAGGTTGGGGCACTTTGTAACCGCTGTTAACCCCCTCCCCCCCTACCAACCCCCCTCTATCTCTCTGCAGTCAGAGTCAGCTCTTCTGATACGGCCCTACATCGCTCAGCTAACCATGTCTGAGCTCCATGCAGTCTTGACAGGTGGCTTTGCCAGCATCGCTGGCACCGTGTTGGGAGCATTCATCTCTTTTGGGGTGAGCAGACTTTGTGAGGGATTATATAAAAAGATTATCAAGTTTATATGTGATCATCAACATCACAGCAGTTTGTTTATAATCATTGGATAAATTACTACCAGTGAAGTAGAAATTACTGGGGGAAAAAAGACTTTAATTTATAATTAACCTTTTAAAATAGGATATAGATTTAGTTTTGAAGTAAACATTACTTTATAAGGTAATTTGTCCTCAATATGTCTTCAATCTTTCCCTCATCCTTTTTCATTTAATTTAAATGTTTTAATTGTATTTTTTCTGACTTTGAACATCATCTGATCAGGAAGAAAATGATTTAGGGTCATGTACAGCACACATATAAAGTCCATTAACACTGCAAAATTAAACACATTTGTATTTTTAACAAGAGCAGGGGATTTTTCATTCATGTTGTAATTTGACAGTCATATGATTTTTCAATGTCATCATTTTGCAATGTGGAATTTTTATGGATGTCTTCATCCAGTAAAGGGTTAGTAACTTACTGTTACCCAATAACATGGCAGTGATACATGGTCTGGTTCCAGAGGGAAGGAGAACTGAAGGGATCTTTCTTCACCACCAGACTATTATAAGAGAAACCTGACAAAACAATGTTACTGTTGCAGTGATTCACATAGGGTCGACCCTGTCCTGGGAAAGGACTGGCCTTGACTCCTCAGTGAAGGAGGATATACGAGTTCACCTACCTCGTCAGGACATGAATAAATTACTGGCTATCTTTCTAGTGCCAACATTAACTGTGTCCTCTGGGTGCCTTCATATTCATAATTACCCTCTCTCTTTATGTTTCCCTGTCTCTCTGGCTGCAGATTTCCCCCTCCCACCTTCTAACAGCATCAGTGATGTCAGCTCCGGCCTCCCTGGCCATTGCTAAGACCTTCTGGCCGGAGACAGAGCAAGCTAAAGAAACCACCAGCAGCAACCTCAAACTGAATAAAGGGTCAGTCTACAACTTGTTATACTGTTTTCTTGTTGTTTCCACATTGTAAATTCATGTGTGTGTGTGTGTTTTTTTCTACCTTAATTGAAAGACAGTTGTCCGTTAAACTACATTATAATATAGACCAGTCAGAAGTGATAAGTTGCTCACTGCTAAAGCTATCAGTAAGGTTGTGCAATATACCATTATAAACAACATTTTTGAAACATTTCTATCTTCAAATGTTTTTGGCTTCTGAAACCCTTTTAGAATATTTTCCAAGGCCACCGAGTACCCATGTATCGGTTTAGAACATTGAAAAGAAAAGAACATAAATATAGGATTTAATTAAAGTAAGAGTATTACATAGGTTACTACAACATTACAGAGAAATACTTAAGTTCATCAATCAATCATCGCAAATTTTTTATTTCCATTTTCTCTCAAATACCTCCTGATTTACCTTTATGTGTACACATAGGGGTACCCCTATGTGTACACGTACCCCCATTTGAGAAACGCTACTTTAACAGACTTCAACAGAATTCAGTGGCATAATAATAGTTTAAATTATATAATGTATAGTTTAAATGAGGGCAGGTACAGTATTCTAACCTTACCTACAGTAACTACCCTAAAGAGTATTGTAGGGCCATAGACTATAGTGTATGCATAGTAAAGGTATTTTCCTCTCCAGAGAAACCACAAACTTGTTGGAGGCAGCATCCTACGGAGCTTCTTCTTCTGTGGTTCTGCTGGCCAACATTGTGGTCAACCTCATCGCCTTCCTGGCCCTGCTGGCGTTCTTCGACGCCGCCCTCTCTTGGCTGGGAGGAATGTTTGACTATCCACAGCTCAGCTTCTCGGTGAACGCGCTGCACACACACACACACACACACACACAGATGAGAGTGTAGGCCCACACGTACACGCATGCACGCACACTCATGAAGGCATTTTATCTCTCTCTCCATTAGATGATCTGCTCGTACGTGTTTATGCCCTTTTCTTTTATGATGGGCGTGTCCTGGGAAGACAGTTTTATTGTGGCTGAGCTGATTGGCCTAAAGACTTTTTTCAACGAGTTTTTGGCCTACGAGAAGCTGTCTGCACTCATTAAGATGCGGAAGGCAGGGGAACCAAAATACGTGGACAACATAAAGCAATATCTTTCAGTGAGTGTCAAAAGCCTGAACTTTCCTGAACTGATTTAATGCTGACTTCTGATTTTGGTGTCAGATTTCCTTACATTTTATTTAAATGTCTACATTCTACAAAAATTCTAACATATATCATCAAATAAACTTAGGGGCCTACATTGTAACATTTGAGCACATCAATGTGCAAGGATTTTTGATTAAAAAAATACCAGATTTCTAATATAATATAATATAATTTAACCTAATCAAATTTTTACAAAATACAAAACAATATTTTTTCTTGCATGTAAGTAATTTACGTTCCCTGCGACTTGGAACTTCTGGTTCAAATATGGGCCAAAATATCTAATTCAACAATATCTACAATTTGTTCTGGTGTGTTGTTTGTGGGTTTTTAATCATGTCTTTTCAGCCCTGTGCTTTACGAAGTAATTTAGAAAAAGAAATGATTTTGCCTATTCAGGTCCACTCTGAAACCATAGCAACCTACTCTCTGTGTGGGTTTGCTAACTTGTCTTCCCTGGGAATGATGATTGGAGCCATGTGTAAGTCTCTCCTTTCATGTGATCATCTGAGTGTTGTCCCATTTATAGTTTCAATATAGTGCAACGCCTTTAACGCACATATATAGCTTATTAGTTCATAACAAGTCAATAAGATTAGATCACAATATACAGATCAGATTCAGGAAAAATGAGTAACGCTGTAAATGCAACGTAGGGAGATTTTGAAAAATAAAAAATATATATATACAAAAAGCAGTGCCAGATTTACCTGTATTAGCAGTGTCCTATGTCTTTAGGGGACCCTTGGTCCTCAAGGGGCCGAGCTGCCAAGGGCCCCAGGAAGGGCTTCTGTACTGGCAGATGTGCTGGCAGATTTCACCAGCCGGGCCCGCCACCAGAAGAAGGGGCCCTATTCCAATTCCTAGGCAGCAAATGCAAATGCTCTAATATAAAAACTTCCCTAGTACTTAGTAGATAAACTATTTTAGGAAATATTCTATGATAAATACTCATTTATCATTTCTAACTATTCCAAATGAGGGCGAAAAAAATCACCAGAAGCGTGTCATGACTAATAGACAGACAGGCGCATAGATAAATAATGACATTATGTGCTATTAATGATGTCATCTTCCTGCTGAATAATAATGTAATTCTGGACACACGTGGGGGAGTATTCCTGTAACATTGTTAAGAGAACGGTCTTTCGTTCCAGCGGCCATCGCTCCAGGCAGGAGGGCTGACATCTGCCGCTGTGGCTTCAGAGCGCTGATCGCGGGAACAGTCGCCTGTTTCATGACAGCTTGCGTCGCAGGTAACAGTCCTCAATTATTGTTTCTATCTCGTCTGTGTTACATGCATTCTTCTGAGCTAACACGGCCTGCTATTGCTCATTACAAATGGAGGAGGGGGGGGTGCAATACCAATACAGTCAGGCAGACGTGATCTGAACTCACTTTCCTGATTGATGACAGCGGTGTGTCACAGCTGCACACCCACTGCCTGTGTGTGCTACAACGTACAGTAGGATGTTGACAGCATAAATCTGTGGTTTCTCTATAGGCGTTTTGTACATCCCAGAATTCTCATGCCAGGATTTTTTGGAGAAACATTTTAGCAGCACCTCAATGGCCAACAGCACACAGCTCGAACAGTGCTGTACACAACTATACGACAGGTGTGTGTGTGAGTTTGTATGCGCTTGTGTATGTGTTGTTGCATATTTTGGGGTGTGGCATGTGTGTGTCTTATTTAATCATTTACATCATTCCCAGTCTGTTGATACTGTATCTATGGGGTGGGACAAACTAGAAGACTGGGTATTCAACTCCCAGCTAAAAGGTCCTGGGTTCGAGCCCAGCATAGATCCTTGAGCGAGATGTCTCCCCTACCTGCTCTTTACAGTACTTGTAAATGGATTTTCTGTTGCTTTGAACGGAAAAAGTCTGCTGAATGATCTAATTGTACCATGTTGACTTCATGCCGTTGTAAATGCTAAATTAGAACTATTAGGGCAGGATAGGGGGCAGGATAGTCTAGTGGTCTAGGTGTTGGACTGCCGGAAGGTCGTGGGTTCGAGCCCCAGAGTTGGCCTAACTGTAAACATCCTTGAGCAAGATCCTTAACCCCTACCTGCTCCATGTAATTGTAAGTCGCATCTGCTAACTGATTTAATTGTAATTATACTCTGTTTTCTTTCCAGCGTAATGTTGAATGGCACATGGAATGTGACAACAGTGGGAGGATTCAGTAAAGCTGCTCTGCTAGGCTGCTGTCTGGTCAAACCCCCTACACTATTCAACTGTAGCTTAGCGTTTTAAACTTGTGACCTACTGAACAGCAACCGTACAACTCTTGTGTTGTGCTACTGCCTTGAATCAAATGTTCCCTGCCTTACTGTGCCTTAAGCTGAAGCACAGCAACTTAACTTCTCAGCTGGAAATATTTTTATATATAACTCTTTTTTAATAAGTAGGGCTAAATCACTGAAGTTATTAGTTATTAACACTATAATATTTTTATCAAGAAAGAAAGAAACAGGCAGAAAAATAAAGAGAATTAATTTTACATTTAATTTATAAAATATTGTTTATGTATTATTTTAATTATTTTGTTCTCTAAGAGTTATTGCAAGAAAGCTGGTCTTCCGATTTAGTTTGCAGCAGTGCTGTTCAGCCAGTTCTTACACGGTCATTTGCAGTGTTATTTGAACACCATGTTAGCAATACCCTGCCCTTTCTATGTGCGCTGTCACCTCCCTTGAGAGATGACGGTCTAAATGGAAAATATTAGTGTGGTGGAAATCACCAATATACATACACGTTTCACCTATGATATGTGTTACATTGCATCACAATATAAATACTGTGCTTCATATTACTATAATCTGTTAGAGATAGCGTAAAACCTGGAAAAGTACAGGCAAGGTCAGACTTTCCGTGTGTAGGACCACCTTCGTTCGAGATAGCTATTGCACAAAGACGTACATAAGAAGGCACTTTGTGTGGGATGAGGGGGTTTCTATTGTTTACTTGATGTGCTTTCTGGGACATTCTGGAGAGTTGTGTACAATGTATAACTAACCTTTACCAACAACCATGAGGGACATGAGACGGCCTAAACCAGGCTGAGGAGGAGAGAACCCTCCCCTCCGGAGTCTTTCTTTAAAACTCTGTGCCAACACGACAGAGTTGCGCATCTGATCAGAAACTTTTGCTTCTGACTGCTGTGCCCTTCTTGCAACACGTTGATTAAACTTGACCAAAAGACAGCCTGTTGTTCGATCCTTTATTAAAGAAATGTCCACTTCAATTAGTGTTACACAAAGCTCCAGAACTTTAATTTAAACCTTATGTTCTAACGCAGTGGGTCTTAACTGTTTGTAACCCATGGCTCTCAAAAAGAGAGGTGGTTCATATCTCGTGTTATTATATCTAATTTAACTAAAAATATGTATGACCAAAAGGTTTATATCACCCCTCCCCCTGAAAAAAATAATTTGTTGCCGCCCTAGCCCTCTCGTTGAGAACCACTGCTCTATAGTACCTGTTGGCAACGTGAAACATTGCACAAATCGACCACTGGGTGTCACTGCAGTCTATTGGCTCTCTGTCTCAACATCTGGCGCCTGTCAGATTCAACAGGTTATCAAAGGCGACACAGACGGTCCAGAGAACAGCGAGGAGGGTGTAAAAAAGATGCTGCACTCATACATCTGCATGTGTGAGACTTGGAAGGGACGTTGCATGCAGTCATGGCATTAGAAGATGACAGTCCCTTCATTAAGTCAGCCAGCAGGGAAAGGTCAGATGGCTCCATTCTCTGTGGGCAGGAGGTGGAATTCACTCGTGTGAATTTCACCCACCCACAGAGAGAGAGAACATTAGAATGCATCCGGATGCCATTGAGAGATTGAGTAAGATTGAGTAATGTTGTTCGATTTTGTCTACACAACTTGCATCATTACGATAAGTGGTTCTCAACATGGGGGTCAGGCCCCCTAGAAATGGTCGCAAGATGCTGGTCAGGACGAACACAAAATTACATTTTTGCTATTTTTTTTGTGTTTAATAAAGTGAATATAAATGTTTCCATATTTATGGATACACGTATAACATTTGTGTTGTTATCTGTCTTCTTCCTGTATTCATTTATTTATTTAGTAGCTGCGCAGCTCAAAAACAGAGCAGATTTTTGGATAAGCAGGGTCAATGGCCGCACTAGAGAGCGCTTGGTTCTAATGCTGCAGTTGAAGCGATGAACTCTCTATGGCCTCTAGTTCACGTCAGCTGGGGTAATTATGCTGTTGGTGCAGGCTGTTCTCATTCACAGGCTGTAAATGGATCAAATTGCTATGTCCAAAGCCAGTCCAGTTCAACATTAAAGAGTTTAGATGTTACATGCATGGGCTAAGTGAGCTGTTGACATTAAAACCGACATTTACTTTTTTAATTTCAACATTAAGAAAAGTAATTTCCCATGGCAAATGATAAGAACGTAATAGGTAAGCATAAATACATTCTCAACCTTAAGACGGTTCAATTCCAAAAAGTTGCATTTATGTAAAAAAAAAAAAATACGTTATAAAAAATACACTATGCTCCATACAACCATACAACACAGTCCCTTTCATGTGGTTATAATTACATGACTGACAATTCTGTTGGATCTGGTCATTGTGAAAAGGAATGAATGAAAGCCATGACAGCACTCTGTGTTCACACCATGGCTCTGCAATGGGAAAACATCTGCATAGCACAGTAATAATTACGTCTCCACATTTTAATTAAGGCACCAAGACCAGGTAGCCTAGCTGAGTCGCATGTCAGTCACGACAGCAGAAGGGTTCACACTTCGCAGGATACAGAAATAACCACTGGAGAAACAAGAGGCTGAGAACCAAAGAAATATTGAAAAAAGAACAAAGCATCAGTATATGAGAAACAAAGTAAATTGTCTTCTATCACCAATTCAACGGAACAATATAAGGTATACGATACGATACAATAGCCTACACTTCATTGTCCCCGTGGTGAAATACTTTTTTGCTCTTAGCGTTGCCGGTTTCAAAAACACGCGTTCCACATTCAGAACGGCATGTAGAATATTACTACCGTTAAAATGTGCAGCTTCAGTACAGAAAGGCAGATGGATAGAATTGTCCAAAAAGATAATCAACCCATTAACAAACAGATCAAACAACACAAACACTGAGGGGAGGATTGTTCCCACCTCTTAATCAGTGTTCTCCGTGATATGCTCTTCCACTAACAAACCATAATGAAGGCCTTAATTGCTCGTTCACGTGTAATTGCGTGGACGTGTCTTGGCGCATGGTAAACAATTAAAAAGGAGAATCCCTGACCAATGTGTGAATACTGCGTGGAGCGCAGGCTGCCAGCGCTCTCCACATGGGCTGCTTACACTATTGCCTCATTTAACATACAGTGAAAGCCCATCATTCATTTACGAATCTTATTGTTTTTAAGGTTAAGCAATGTAGCATTTGCATTTGAGCGGCTTCCATCTTTTCTTTTTCATTTCTAATTTGACTCTTTTGAATCCATTTTCTCTTTGCTATGTGATGAGAATGAAAAAGGCCTTCCGGAAAAGCGAAAGTATTCAAGAATAATAGTCTTTATTATAGAGGTTGAGGTTCACTCACTGAACAGACAACTACGTTCACTAAAATGTGTAAATTAATAAACCATTTTTTTCAGCTGAACAAATTGATTTTCATCCTGTATAAAATACTTACATCTCTGAACCAATGTTTAGCTTTAGCTCCCAAAGATTCCTTTAGCGGTGTGATGTAGGCTAATTGCATTCTGTGTTTTATTTTTATTGTCATGTCCCTTTCCCCTTGACCAATGTGATGCATCTTTTTCCTATTATGAATCTAGAATGTTTTTCTGTGTCAAGAAATGTCCTAAAACATTTTATTATATTTTTCAGGACAAAAAAAGACATTCAATGCCATGCAGCATTGTATTGTTTAAAGAATGTGATATTCACATGTTCATCTTCATATTCAGATCTGAATGGTCTGCCAGGAAACCTGGTATGCCAAACGCCAGAGCCACTATAGCCTCCGGGTTCCATAAAGAGAGACTGATAAGCAGGGTCAATGGCCGCACTAAAGAGCGCTTGGTTCTAATGCTGCAGTTGAAGCGATGAACTCTCTATGGCCTCTAGTTCATGTCAAAGGCCAGAACCACTATAGCCTCTGGGTTCCATAAAGAGAGACTGGGGGACATCAGAGATTGAGGAGCATGATCAGGCCGCAGAGTGAAGAAGAGTGTGAGCCCTACAGGATATGCAGAATAACATAAGTAAAACAAAAGTAAAACGTGCACAAATGTCCAACGTACTGTGGTAAGATTCCAAAAAAGATTCCTGATTGTAGGTCGCTTTGGATAAAAGCGTCTGCTAAATGTAAATGTAAAATGTATTCACTATTTTGTCACCTTGTCTTATAGAATCAACCATATCCCAACAGATGAGAAACACTAAATCTTCACTGGATAAAGTGTACTGTACAGCTAAAGGAAAATAGCTCTGAAAATATCTCAGAACCGCAGCTGGGCTCCCAGCAAGTTGGATTCATCATTCAACCCAACTTAAATGGTTAAATGGTCAACCCAACTTATGGTCAACCCATTTCGCTGGGTTGGATATACCCAAAATGTGTATGATCCTGTATTTACTCAGCAGCTGGGTCAGAGACTACCTAATTTGGGTTGTTTTTAACACAGCATGTTTTAGTGTGCATCTGCGGTCCCTTCTAGACAGAAGCTCAGAGTTCACATTTGATGGTTCCAAACACGTTTCAATCAGGTGTGTTAGTGTCTCAGGGTCAGCTAATGCTTCATTAGTTGTTTGTCTCACCTTTCCTAACACACATTCAAGGTAGGTTCTATAAAAACCTCACCGTACGAGTGTGTGCCACACACACACACACACACACACACACAGGTTCCCTGGAGGCCAGGCAGGGGGTCTAGCTGGGTAAGAGACAGACCCCCGCTGGGATGAGAGCGGTGCGTGGCAGTATGATTCACCTCTAGCTCTCTCTTTCCACCTCTCTCTTTGTTTCTCCTCTACATCCACAGCCCGCCCTACCTCTCCTCCACCCTTTTAAACACATCTGAGTGTTTCAAGTGTATTCTGTGGAAAAGCCTGCGACAGAACCGGTTAGCACCCAGGCAATTAGACAGGTCTAATTGAAACCAGGAAATACTCGTTGTCTCTCCCTGTCTCTCCAATCTTTCCGTCTCTCAGTGAATTAATGATTTATGTTGTTTCTTGTCCTCCCTCTGTCTGTTCTCTCCCTGCCTCCTTCTCCATGCCCCACTGGGTTCCAAACTCTTCATTACTTTCATTTAGAGTGCCAGCTTCTCCTTCCCTAATGGCCTCGCGGGCCTGATGAATATCAAATAGTGTTTAATTCTTTAATTTGGAATCCTTATTCAGCCTTTACATTTATACCATCCTTCAGCCAGTCCTTCCATCCACCCTCCATCAATTTCATCTAGTTTCCCCTTAACAAATGGCCCCTAAAATAGAGATAACCCCGGTCTTTTCCTTGAGCGGAAGAGGCTAGGTTGAGAGTTTTAAAAGCATATGAAAGCATCACGCATCCCTCTGTGCCATGCTGTTGTTCCAGACATGCAACAAGTGTTTATGTTTTTTGCTGCTTCTAATGCTCAACTGAAGGCCTACTTATTTAACCCTATTGCCCGCCGAATTACTAACATTTCCATGGTTACCGAGGTACCATGGAGGAGGTGGAGAGCTCTTGAAGATGCATTAGTACCTTCCTGCAACAATGGGCTCCATCTTACCTGAGAGCTGTGGCCTGCGTCAGACCAGTTTCAAGGGCCCATGAGGTGTTCACTGGCTCCGTATGCAATCGCTGTCCGCTCACTGCATGGCACAGCGGTGGCTACCACATGCAGAGTTTCTACACAGAAAATTTGCAAAATCCCAAACGAGGAGATGATGTTTGTTACAAAGTTATTACAAAGTTGCAGATATTATTTGTCTTGTGTTTTGAGATAATAACTTCTACCCATCATATTTATTTGCTACATAAATGCAAACATTCTCTAATTTAACACTATATAATGGTGTAAAATAGTTAGGTCCGATTATTATCTGATTATTAATTATTATTATTATAGACCTTGTTATTCAAACATGTAGGTTAATGTGATATTTGTAGATCATTGTAATGTAGATCATTTTAATCCACATTATTTTTTAGTGTTTACTAGTTTGGAATAATTTATGTAAAATCATAGAAATGTGAAATGTGGAAAGCAAAACCTTTTTAATACATGCCTACTACATTCAAATATCTCAATAAATAGATAATGTATACAATATATAGTATGCCAACACGCAACAAAATTTACACACAAAAAAATTGAATTTCATGAACATATTAATGAGATTTGGAGTATAGCTACATATCCCCTAAAATTAATTTAATGGGTTAGATCCACCTTAGTCAATGTAATTGTAGAAGAAGACTAAAAGAAGCATTTATTTTAAAATTTTGTGCACGGCAAGTGTTTGCATGCATTTGTGTGTGTGTGTATGAGTCCGTGTGCATGATAACGTTACAGTAATACGGTTGGAATCAAACGTTGCGGAAACGAGGATTAACTGACTTTTGTAAAAGGTTGTCCACTTTGGCCTCATGCTTCCCCATCCATCAATCTCTCCTTTGTACCTCTCTCCACCCCCTGTACAGCTAACTTAAATTCCATCCACAGCTGTTTGTGCTAATGAAATATGATTTCAGACAGAGTCACTACTCACCTCAGGTAATTTACCTATCGGGAAGCCATTTCCCCCTTATCGGACTTGCCAAGTCCGATAACCTGTTGGACCTGTCCCTGTCCAGGCTCTGGAATGGGCCACTGCCATGTACCACCACCGGGGCGCATCCATCCCCAGCTACGCTTGGTTAGTGGGGGAGCTCCACACTACATTTGGGCAGCCGGACACCTGGGGCGATCCTGGTGAGCGCCTCCTTCGTCTACATCAGGGGGCCCGGCCCGTTCAGAATACATCGTGGAGTTCCAGACCGTAGCTGCCTCCAGCGGATGGAACGCACATGCCCTCCGCACTGCTTTTCGCTTGGGGCTGCGGAAGGAGGTGCAGGTGGAGTTGGCTTGCCACCATGTCGCTGGAGGAGCTCATGGACCGGATCACAGTGATGTATCGCCCAGGCTCAAAGAATGGAAAGGCAGACGCTCTTTCGCGGCAGTTCGAGCCGGAGGATACCGTAGAGGAGCCCACCACCATCCTGCCACCGAGCTGCCCGGTGGAATGGGCCATCGATTGGGAAATTCGGAGGGAAACAGCGCCCCCTGGCTGCCCCCAGGAGAGAAATTTCGTGCCGGCGACGTTGAGGGAGCATCTCCTAGCCTGGGCGCCACCAGCCTCGGGACATCCAGGCAGAAGAAGAACTGGAGAGCTTCTTAAACGGAGATACTGGCGGCCTCGTTTGGAGCAAGACGTCAAGGCCTATGTGGATAGCTGCCCGGTTTGTACCCAAATGAAAGCTCCCCGCACAGCTCCCGCCGGAAAGCTGAACCCACTCCCAGTGCCTCAGCGACCCTGGTCTCAATGCCGGTGGATTTCGCCACAGATTTGCCGCCATCTGAGGGGAACACGGTGGTCCTGGTGGTAAAAGACCGGATCTCTAAGGTCAGCCTCCTGCCATTCCGCCGTCTCCCTTCCGCCTTCCAGGTGGCTGAGGTACTGTTCCAACAGGTCTTCCGCATCTATGGGTTACCGGAGGACATAATATCCGATCGCGGTACCCAGTTCACCTTGCGCCAACGGAAGGCATTCCTGGCGCGCCTGGGGGCCACGGCCAGCCTCCCATCCGGGTATCACCCACAGGCTAATGGGCAGGCGGAACGGTCCGTACAAGAGCTGGGGAGGTACCGGCGGGCGTTTTGTCACAACCAGGCGGGAGAGTGGGCTCGGCTGCTTCCTTGGACAGAATACGGCAAAAACTCTCACCGCCACTCGTCCACCGGACTGTCTCCATTCGAGGTGGTGTACGGCCGTCCACCACCCCTGTGCCTCTGGTCGAGAGCATCCAGCGACGAGTGGTTCCGGAGCGCGGAGGCCGCGCTCGTCTCCAAGACGCCCGGGGCACACCAGAAATGCAGGGCGGAGTGTTTCGCCCAGGGTACCACATCTGGTACTGTCGTCCCGGGACCTGCCTCTCCGCCTGCCCTGCCTGGGACCCTTGTATGTGGGGCCGTTTAAGGTCCTCCGGAAGGTAAACGCTGTAACTTACACGTTAGCCTTACCCATAGAATACAGCCTGATCTCTCCCACGTTCCATGTGTCTCTCCTCAGGCTGGTGGTTCCCGATCCCCAGGCACAGCCCGGTCCCTCCGCCGTTCCACCTCCCCCGCTGGACGGTCCGGGGGGATCCACCTTCACCGTACGAGCCATCCTGGGTTCTAGACGCAGAGGGCGCCGGCTGCAATACCTGGTGGACTGGGAGGTGTTCGGTCCCGAGGAGCGTAGCTGGGTCCGGGGTGAGGACGTTCTGGACAAAGAACTCCTCAAGGACTTCCATCGTCGCCGCCCGGACCAGTCTGCTCCTCGCTCCCGGGGCCGACCCACGAACTGGCGAGCGTGCGGCCAGGAGGCGCGCCTGGGGGTTGGTACTGTAACAACGGGAGCCGCTCCCCCTCCCTCACATATAAACAAACGGTTGGCCTACTAGGCTAATATTATTGATATCGATTCCTAAAACTGTTTGTTAATAAATGGCATTGTATGAAACCTAATAGGCCTAATATGAAGGAAATGGCATAGCCTTCATCATGGCCAGAGCTACACATATTTAACAGGTTTCATACAATTAACTTTACTGCAGACGCTATACCACTTTTTTTTTTTTTTTTAAGTTTCTTAAAGATAAAGGCATAACGATCATTGTTTTTGTCTTACCAAATAGTATGCTGCCTGCCAGTTCACACACAAGACACCGGAAGCAGTGCTGCCTGCTACATGAGTAAATTCCAATTGCTGGAAATGTTGATGGAAGGTGTTGCACCTGCGCTTGCACCCTCCCACCCTCCCAAGTATAAACTGATGTTTTTTTTTATCCAGTTGTATTTAACTTAGAATTATTTTTGCTCTAAAAAAATTACCGGGTCCGGATCTTGGTGACCTCATAGCTGGCTGGGCATGCATACAGGACGACTAACATAGCATTTTCAGATTTATCCACTTGGGAGAGTGTTTTTGAAAAGCTCAGCTTTCAGTGCTGAAAAATTGAGGCTTAGTGTGGATAGAAGGCCATAATGGAGGGATAAAGATGCATCTTCAAAAGTTGTGTGACTTGATGCCAATTTAGACTTTGATGCAAAGAGGAAAAATAGAAGGGAAATTAGCTGTGGCCCCTTTTCTTCCTCAGTTAAACACACTGTCCATTTATTATAAGGTTAATTGTAGGAATGACTGAATCTTAAACATGATTTGGAGTTTAAAAAACAAACATGGCTGTTTCAGGAAAGACATTTGCAAGGGTATGATAATGCATTCTAACAATGAACCACACTTAGCAGCCAGCTGGTCCATTTGTGATTAGGGTCATTATTAGGAAGACTAAATAATGTCCCCAAGACTTTCTCATGATTATGTCTGTGTTTATGTGTGTGTGTGTGTGTGTGTGTGTGAGTCTATACTATTGCAGCTATAAGGGATTCATTGTGATTACATTGGAATTATTGCCCCTGCAATACAACCATTAACCATGTTCTTGCACTTGTGTTACCAGAGTTGTAAAAGTCCGGCTTCAGAAAGTAAAAGTCCTGCCAGGTTTTCCTTCTGCTTACATCACGTAACCAGGTTATTTCAATTATTTGTAACTGTAATTGAAATCACCTGGTTAAGTGAAGTAAGCAGAAGGAAAACCTG
>JAODLI010036400.1:0-18620 GCA_027575585.1 Percopsis omiscomaycus | reverse complement strand
CCCCCCCCCCCCCCCCCCTTCCCCCCTCCCCCGGCTACTTGTCTCTCACTCTCTCTTCTGTCGCTTCACTCCTTCCGCTGGCCTGGTGTCTGTCTACGGGTGGAAAGTGTCCAGCGGTTGCCGTGGCCGCGAGCCAGAGACGCTGCGGTCTTTATCGCCATGGCAGCTTCGAGCGTTCTATTTCCATGGTAGCATTCTATAGTGAAACCTTCTATTGTGCCACTTGGCCCATAGTGGAGTGTGTGTGTGTGTGTGTGTGTCTCAAGGGTTTCCCTGAGTTAGCTTCTTTTAAGGCAGGGGTTTCCAATCTTTTAAAAGATGACCTTAGTGGCATAATAACATAATAGCATTATAAATACATAAACAACTATTCCCATTTGTGTTGTTGCATGCATACACACTGCACTTTTATTAAAGACAATAATACTAGATCACATTTTAATGTATAAATAATATGTTTAGGATGACTAGAGTTAGAGATGTCCTGTAAACACTGACTCGTGTGTCCATAAGCCTCTAGGCCTGAAGTGGCAGATCGGCCCCACTGAGAGCATGGGTGTGGAAGTGATCACCACACAGCACAGCATGGGCGGCCAGTGGCTCCCAGCACCCGGCGGCGCAACAAAGAAACCCGACACGCCACGCTCTCCCGCCCGTGTAAATGCAAACAGGCGAGCTTGAGAGGACAGGCACCAGCACACATCCAATGTGTCCGTGCACTCTGGAGACCACAAGGCTTACCCAGTTCTCGTGCGTCTACAAACACCAAAATATAAACACATGCTGCCCTTGATATACACGAGACATCAGAGGACAACAAAACTTGCACTCACAAAACCCTTACCAGAACACACACACACACACACGGATGTTGCTCCTCCTCATTTACACAGAACTCCCTCATTCCCACACAGCACACACACACACACACACACACTTTTCTTCCTACCGTCTTTTCGGTAGAGGCTCATCTCCACTTTCCTCTCCTCCGACCCCAGCAGCGCCTGGGCCATCTGGGCGATGGCCAGGCGCTTGGTGTGCGGCCCGTACAGGAAGTTGCAGGTGCACGGCTTCTGCATGATCTCGGCGCGCGAGTACCCGCACATGTGGCAGAAGCCATCGTTGCAGAAGATGATGGCGCAGTTCTCCACCCGGGCGTTGGCTATGATGAACTTGCGGCCTGCGACGGGGGGGAGAGGGGGGATTGAGAAGGCAGAGGGGAAGATGGAGTTACACCGTTATAATTGACATATCGATTGATGCCGTTAGTCCAGATGATGTTTTATAACATTTAATTATTATTATACAATATAAGATAATAAAACAACCATCGGAAACTATAAACCATGTCACAAACCTTCGCAATACACAGAAAATTATACGTTAAATAATTCTGAAATATTATAGTCCTAGCTGCATAATAAAGGCTACTTTCACATACAAGTTTGACAGGTCGAAAGTGTAAACTTGTTAGGTGATTCTCCGACAAAGCATCGATACTTTTCTGTGCTGATTTGTCTACAACTCTCTGAGCCACTTGGTGTCAGGATCCATTTAGCGCCTTGGTCTCTGCTTAGTGTCAAACAGATCATCTCAATGCTGTTAGTGTCACCCTCACACATGCATATGCGTGCAGCGCACACAGAGCTAAAGATAAAGGTGTTTATTTCAACACATCCACGTTTACAGTAGTCTGTCTGCACTTTACGAATGTGGAAATGTGAAAGATGGAGTATATTCCCAATATGCAAGTCTCTACATTTGTGTATGCCTGGGATAGTGGTTTTTTTTCCAGTTCCACAAATCATTAATATTCTGCCCTATAAACACATTCTGGACTGGTAAATGTTAAAGGGACACTCCTCAATTTGTGTCTGGTATTAAATCAACATTAAAAAACAGGTGTTTTAGATTCTGGAAGTCCTAGAGTGCATGCCCCTCTCTACTCCTCTACACACACACACACACACACACACCTCTCTCTAGTCTGAGCTAAAAACCTTTGAGCTTGCAAGATCAAATATATAAATGAATCGGAAAAAAGGAGGGAATTCATGGTAATGTTCTTCCATTTGTACACAGTCCTGTGCCGTTCTGCAGGAATGAGGGATGAGAGGAGGAGAGAAGGAAAGAGGGCGGAATGGAGAAAGTCCTGCTGAAAGACAGGACCGATAGGAGGAGACGGAGAAGAGAAGAGACATTTTTATCAAGTTTTTTGGGTCATTTTTGTCTCATTGAGTTGTTAGGGTGATTTGGCCTTCATTTGGAGTCAGTTATTTTGGCCAATTGATAGAAATACCTTTGGGCATAGAAGATGCTGGAAGACTGCAGGTTTCTGTCTATCAGAAGGGCTCTGGCTGCCGTTTCTGCCTAATAAAGATTTCTAGATAGATAATGGTCAATGAGGGAGGCCAGAGGCGTACCTTACTAACAGGTAATGGAAATGTCAACGGTCCCCAAATAGCCACAATGACCTTTAAGTCATAAAAGGTCTAATGGAAGATTTTATGAAGTAGGTTACAGGAGATGCTTTCAAACAGATTTAAAAGCGCATGAACGACAAGTCGATGCTGGAGGTGAACACACAAGCCACCTGGGGATCAGCCCCCCACCCGCCTAATCTTTTGGAAACTAAACACTTTAGACTTGGACTACTCCATGTTAGGAGATTCTCTCTGTGGTGAAGCTTGCTCAAGGACGACCGCCAGTGAGAACAGCTCAGATGGGAGACATTGTGTTCCTCAAATTGCTCCTTGTTCACTGAGTCACATCTCAAGCCTCAATAACAGAAACATGTTGCAAGCTACTAAAACCAGAATGAAGGAAACCAGCATGCAGGAGGATTTTGCCAATGCTACTTGATTTTAAGGGTACATTGTGCTAAACAAAGTTACCCCAACATTACCGAATCAATCCCGTCAATTTCCCATTTGTTGAACCACAACAAAAGGTGTTCAGCAATCACTCGCTGTTTCTCTGACAAAGGGGAATACATTGCTGACTAAAACATGAATTGCATCATTGCGCACTTCGTTTCACTTGTAAGATTGTTGTTTTGGTGGAATTATCCAAGGTGATTCTGAGGGAATGCATTTGGAGGTTGCAGCTACAGTACAGTAAATGATCAATAGAGTCTGATCAATGGACAGCGTGTTAAGCCATTACACGATTTGCTGGGTTTCTGAATATATGCGCTGTAAACATGGTCAGTGGCAGGCAGGTGTGTCAACGTTCTCCAAAAAGGACTGATGAAAGGATGTCAACACGTGGCCGAAAAGGGAAGAAAGATTAAACGAGAAGGACAGCAAGACAGCGTGATTCTGTCACAACTGAAAACAGAGACAACGTGTACCTTCCTCGTTCCTTCCTAATTCAACAACAATCAAGGATGGCTGCACACATTCACTAAAACAGTAGATGCTAATACTGTATCCAAAGCGTCTTACAATGATTCCAATTCTATTAGTATTACTGCAAGTAGCAGGTAGGGGTTAGACATCTTGCACACCATACTGACCGGTGAACCAGGCGTCCAACCCAGGACCTGTTGGCTGGTAGTCTGCCACCCTAAACACTAACCTACCCTTCCCCTATTATTCATTTAATATTCATTAAAGTAGGGGCCAAAAATCTGCTCACAAATCAGCCTATCACGGCGTTCAGCTACAAATCACCCCTGCTGAAACTAAGCTGCCTGCTCCTAGAAAGCATGCTGCTTAATGTCCTCAGGAAATTAACTCCGTATTAACTCCCCTCCAGCCTTCACAATCATAAAACTTTTTTTACATTTTTACGTCTTAAGCCACCGCACCAAAATGTTGCTTTCTCTCAGTTTGCTTAACAAAAGAAGTTCTCTTTACACATTTCTCCCACGTGAAGGGGACATCTATCAGAGAAATGCCCCAGAAGGAAACCGACTTCGACCGTTCCTCACCGCGTTGGGCGTAAAATCACCACACTCCCCCCCAATCATAAAACACAACATCCATCACAGCAGTGTGCGCTGGCAGGGGAGACATAGCGTGTGGGAAGGCCTGTTCAGCTATGCATGAAAGAGGATAACTGCGGCGTGGACGTGCGGTCGACGCCGGGCTTGATGGCCTGCCTCTATGAATTAGCGGCCAGCAGCTGCCTTCTGGGGTTCATTAAGCTTGATGGGTTCGTCTGGCAGCAATGAGCACTAGGTAATACAAAAATAAGGTAGGCGTGTGTGCGAACACCGTTTCATTTTCTAGCCATTGCCTGCCTAAGTGGTTTTTAGTCAATGATAATGGCCAAGAGCACCAGTGATGTGCCCCCACCCCCCACATCTCACTCAAGCTGTTTAAGTCTACTAGAGGAACTATTGAAAGCGTGACTGCTTTGAAGATGAGGCAGAGACACACACACACAAACAAGCACTCGGGCAACCAAGAAAACCGCTGGCAGGCTAGTATTTATCACGTGACACCGAACCAAAAAGCGAGGTCACCAAGGTAGAAATTATAAAATATGATCCTCGTGAAGCGATGGGACTTTTTCCTGGCAGTGTTTTATACCTGTGTGTGTTGGAAAGTGGCAAAAACTTACGGAAAGTAGTACCTAGTCTGCTGTTCCAGATAGATGGAAGGACAAGAAATAAATGCTGTGATTTGCAGAGGAAAACCAGAGCTTTCACCAAACAGCTATAACTAAAATCGCTGAAAGTGTCTATTTTGCATTTGCCCCGATTCATTTCATTTAGTTTCAATGAAAGGCATTGCTTAAGTCCAAAAGAATAAAGACGTTGAAAGCTTAAATGAAAAGGTGGAACAATGTTTGAGCATCTGTTACAACAGCACTGGCAGCACGGCAGCATCTGCGGGTCGCAGGGCTGGGTTCCAGGGACGTGGCAATGAATTGGATCATCAGGCCTCAATCCAGGTGCACAGCTGTCAGACGAGACGAGACAGGGGCCACGAGCAGCCACCAGTTTAAGGCCACTCTGTAATCAGCAGCCATTTGGAACGCTTTCAACGCCATGCTGAGAGCATGCGTCAATGAAATTAAACTATGGAAATGCAATAGTAGGACTTTTATGCTTGTGTCAGTTTAGGGTGAAGTGGCAGATTGTCTTAAGAGTTTCTAAAATAGTTTGGAGCCCACCGCCTCCTCTCTCCGCCACTTTGTACTCTCAGGACAGGCTGATTAAAAACAAGTCGGTGTGTGAAAGATCACTAGAGAAATTTATGAAGGCACTAGGCACGAACACGCACACACACACACACACACACACACACACACACACACACACACACAGGCTTGCAAATGCACCTGCAGTCATGGAGTCCTAGAACCGCACACACACACACACACAAACCCACCAACGCAGACTGAATAATTTACTAAGCCCAGACCTTGGAAGCTGTTCAGTCTGCGTGTGTGGGTCGGGAATTTCCACGAGTATGCTGCGTAGGCAGAGAAAGAGGGAAGCCCATGTGTTTAAGAGAGAGAGAGAGAGAGAATTTATATAAACATTTTTAAAACAAAAAGATAAAGACTGACGCAACAGAAACAAGAGGAACAGACAGAAGAGAAAAACAAGGATGAAATTGGATGCGTGACTCATGTATGCTAAAGCTAATTTGGTGTTTCTAACCAATTCTTGCTGCGCAATTGCCATAGAAACTGAACAAGACTAAGTTCCCCCAACAGAGAGCATAAACTCAGTTTATTTTTAAACTTTATTAACCAAGTACAGCAACCAGCGTCATAACACTTCAAATGCTGCTCTGACTACAAAGTGTGTCTTTGTCTTTGCAGACAGACCGTGGGTCTTCTGGTTTCAAACCAGAAAATGAACCCTTAATAATTTCAACCCTAAATTTCACCTAAAACCTAAACTTCCATCTAAGCAATGCTACTGTAAATACAGGTACAAATACACGGCCGTGAAGTCCATTGAAATAGTGTAGTCAATGGCTTAGGAAGCTAAAGGTGGTTCGATATTGCATTGGGAGGTTTCCTTTTGCAAGAGAATGTGAAAGGGTACTTTGATGGTGAATTTTTACATTAACTAATCAATTTCACTAGCCATCATCCACATTCTAAGTCTAATTCTAAAAGTCACCTCTGTCAGGGTTTAAACCAGCCTCTTTCCAAAACCACCTATGAAAAGAAAAAGAAAAGGAAAAACTGATTTACTTTCCTTAACAGACCCACAGCTTCCCCAAATAGACTATGCTGCCACAGCATATTGTCACCTGCCCACTTTTCTCTTCAAATTAGAGCCACTGACTAGACTGACGGTAAGACATAATAACTGCACTGCTGTTAAAAGGTGCTGAAGTCATCACTGCGAGACACCCAACTTGGAGGGGTGCCTGTCATGTATTGACATTTAAAGCAATTATTTAATGCCAGTTAACACTATGCTAGGGGACAATTCTATGATTATTTTTTTAAGAAAAAAAAAATCCCATTATTTATTTAGGAATTCCATCAGTGTTTAGTTGCTGGGAGAGACCATGGGACATCTTTCTTCCGTTGCTAAGGAAGTAGATGACATTGTAGAAGTAGCTACATTAATGGGATATATAACGTTGGGTGTACAGTATACATATAATCTAGCTAAAAGAGACGCTGCAATAAACTGCCGCTACTGTAACCTGACAGATTGCTTCCAAAGGGGAGAAATGTACATATTGTGATATATTGTAGACGGTGTGCCATTCTAGTGTTGTAAAAGCTAGCAGCCATGTGACACAGCGTACAGGGATGCAGCCCATGTTGGGGGCTCCAACTTTGTTTGCCACTGTTGTGTCCCCCCCCCCTCAACAGTCGTTAAGAGTGATAATCCCATAATCGCCGCAATCCTTAATGGGCTGTTTCGCTCCAAAGTGTCTCAGCCTACCAGCGTGTGCAGAGTCTGCCTCGGCCTTAACGAGGTTATTCAGATTTATGCAAATGAGCTCTAATCCCCGGGGCCACGAGGGACTCCGGGGTCCTTACGAAGGTTAGCCGGCCTGTTTTACACCAATGCTCCAAAGATGGGCGAAGAAGTCACAATGAACGAATGAGTGTACACAGACAGGGACAGAACGCAAGCATTTTCATTTTTATAAAGTGAGAATTGATTAACAGGGGGAGGGCTAAGGCGGACAAATGCAGTGAGCGCCCGGGGTGTTTGGATGGTGCTCGGAGAATTTCCCCCCGCTTTCCACAATTTTACAACGGATGTTATACCTCCATTTCATAACGCTAAAGAATGAACAAGAATGTATAAATTTGCTAATGACATTAACATATTTTTTATCTCACCCGCAAACACACACAGATGCACCTAAAAGCAGGCCCAGTGTGGCGCCTTTGATGCCTCAGTTATATAAGATGGAGAGGGGAGATATTCCTCCCAGATGCGTTTAGACAGAGAGCGTGTCATGATTTAAGAAGACATATTTAGTAGCTTATCTTTCAATCATTGCATAGGCTCCAACAATCACACTTTTCAAAACCTTTTTGATTTAGCCTCATAGATGTGGTTCACTGTCTTCTGGGCAGCCTCTCCACAGTTTTTCCTTGCCATATGTGGGACAGCCTGTCTATGGCTACATCTAACAGCAAAACTCTAAACTGCATTTTCTGGTAATGATGACATTACAGTGCAACACAAATCAGCGATGCAGGGAAACACACGCAAGTCAGAATTCTGTGCCAGAGGCCATATTCCTTACATGGACAACAAGTGTCCTCACAGAAGGGCCAAAACTCAGGGAGCGTACTGAACCATGAGTAACTACAACAACTGGACTCAAGGCCGACCTGGCGGTTAGAAACCGGCCATAATTAGTCACAGGCTTGACAGTTGGCTCCGTCGGGCTGACCCCCTTAACCTGGAACGACTCTCGCAGAAGAGAGGCTCAGCGTCTTGAGCGGAAACATGCCGGGATCAAATGTGAGACCTGCAGGACGCTCAGGTCACTGGAGCTGTACCGCTTCTCCAGATCATTAATACAGCAGAGAGACCTGCACTTTGTCTCTCCGCATTACTGGTGAGTCTCTAACACACACACACACACACACACACTCACACACACACACACACAGCAGGTCCTATGTTGCCAGTTGGATGTTTGCCCGTGTGAGTTAAGAAGGCAGTTACTGTAGGCATGGCAGCATAGCATCTGCTGGGGGCAGAGAGAGAGAGTCAAGAAGGAAGGGGAGGGAGAAGGTTACGGTGAGGAGGAGAGAGGGCAGGTTGTCAAAGTAGACAAAATGCAGAGAGAAGGGCAGTGCAAAGAAGTGTGTTTACAAGTGACTGTTTCTTTGTGTGCGCACCCGATTCTGTTCCATTGTGTCCAGGAGTTTACATGAGTGGGCGTGCTTGTACACCGCACACGCAAGAGAAAGTAAAAGACAAAGACAGGGTGAGGTATCACAAGTTTATGAGAGAGTGAGGGGTGAATGCACGTCAACATGTAATCACCTGCAGGGTACCAGCCAGGGTAGGAACTCAGCAGCTAGCAGCTCTGCAAACTGCAACATTCGGATGACAAATGTGTCAATGGTGACAAGTGTGTGGCAGCTGAATTGTAGATAACCCCCACAGTATACAATGCAATAGGGCCACTACGCGGTTCAAACCCTCAAGTTAACAATGTGGGAAAAAACTACAATTTGTCAGGAAGTATAATTAGGGATGGGCAACGAGAACCGGTTCCAGTTGAGAACCAAATTTTCCATCGGAATTGTATGCCTCAGAAGCTATCAAATCCTCTTATCCGTGATGGCATGTTTTTCTGACAGATGTGCATTGCAAGAACTCGTGCGCTATGACATCAAACTCTGCGTCCAAGTATAACAATGAATGTATAAAAAAAAGATGAATGAAAAACTTGCCGGTCAAAATGTCTGGTAATAATAAACAGGAACATTTGCCATAATAAGCAAAATCGATAATAGCATCGGTATCGATATAAAATCATGCTATGTGCTTCCACACCACAGCAGCTGTTAAGGCCTTTTTTAGCAAAGCCGCCACCTACAACATCTATGCTGGACATCAGGGCTCTCTCCAGTGTGGAGCAAACAGACCCGTCCAGCTCAAGAACCACCTGGACTCGAGGTAAAGGACCTGCTGCAACCAGGGTGTAACTAGAGAGGGACGCCGCGGACAGCCCGTTTGGTAGACATAGACCGCGGAAGGACACCGCTGCATTTCCGTGTTTAAATATTTTAGGTAACATTAGTCCGGTTGAGTTCAACTACGTGTTTTACAAGGTATAGGCATCACGTGGAAGCAGGTGAGGTACCCACTTTGCATTTGCAGTGATATAGTAGTGAAAATCTATTCTATACATCTGTTGGCTTGTATCTAAAGGTATCAACAATGGTAATCACTTTCTGTCACTGACAGATTTCTTTGTTTGGTTTAAATTAAGCCACATTTGAGGGGGAAAATCCAACTCTTTGTGCCATGTGTGCGTATGCATACAGTACGTGCTTGAGGTGATTAAAGGGGGGGGGGGGGGGGGGGATGGGTTGCTACGGTGATAAAGTGTTTGTGCTTTGGCTATAGAGCAGTAATGTCTTCCCCGGGGACTCACAGGGTACTAATTGGAGAGGGTTTCCTCGGGACAGTTTCTGAACGGGCAGCAATGCCCAAAAGACAGCTGGTAAAGAAACAGACTGTAATGACCTTACACTTCTGGTCAAAGGGCTGGTAGTGGATAAATTACAGGCAGACTATTAGTCGGGAATAAAATCTACAATTTAAAAACACCAAGCATCATATGTAGTCACAAGGAAAAGGAAATCTAAATTTTAGGCTAAGCATTTCTCTCGCACACAAGCAGACACACACACACACACACACACACACACACACACACACACACGGAGGAGGCTCGGTACAATGCTGCAAGTTAATCAGTGCGAGCTTTGGCTTGACCCAGTTCATACGTGGCTCCCTAGAGAATCAGACAGGTACAATTCCTGGTGTCGGAATGGAGATCTGTGCTGGGCTGCGCGTCTACAGAGGACCTGGGTCTAGAAATAGACTTATGACAAAAGGCCATCACTGCCGCCAACTGCTTACGGTTCACCGGTTTGGCAACATTTGAAGCCACCACACATATTTTTCTCCAGCATAAATCACAAAGCTTAAAGAAGGCTATAATTGAAAGAGACAGTGGAAATGAGGAGGATGATAGTGAGACTTAAAAACACTATTCTAAGACACAGGTACAAAACAAGGTCATTCCATTGAATTGTCAGCCTTATAAGCAAATGCAATGCCTGTCGATTCTTCCCTTCACACACACACACACATCAATAGTCTGTTACAATATGTTAATGTATAAACATTCCGTTAATGTCTGTACATCTGATACGGAAGGTCAAAAAGAACAGAGGCCGTTAAAAAAGTGTGACTGTTTAATATACCAGACCACTCAATAATTAAAATGGAAATACAACTTACAACCATAATAATAGTAATATACTTTATTATACTTATAGCCATGGAAGAAATTAAGAGACCACTGCCCATTTAAAAAAATATAATATCTATATACAATTACATTTAATACATATATATTTATATATATATATGTTTTAATTTAATATATACTTTTACATTTGTTTACATGTCTAACCTCCATCTGCTCCCTAATACTCGTAACTATACTCACTGCAAGTCACTTTGGATAAACATGTCTGGTGAGTAAAGTAATTGTAATGACTAACATGAGCCCTTGGTTGTAGGAGTAATTACACAAAAACATAAAGAGGAGGATTCCTAAACGAAACTGCTCTTTTTATTTCTCATTAAATGAGACAAGTCTCAATGCCACCAATATGCGGTAGAATAACCTCACCTCACTTTGTAACTTTGTACCCATGCTTATCAGGATGGAAACATGCATCAATGTGTCCATTAGACGCCAGGGTCTTATTTTCAAGTCCAGTTTTTCCATGACAGCATTTTCCACAACATGATGAGATATATTAGATATAGTAGTAATTAGGGGTGTCTCCGACTAATATCCGAGGTTTGCAGCGATACTTTTCCGTAAGTATGTTTCTTAATTACACACACAAGTCATGACCGGTTACTTTGACACAACAAGATATAAATCAAATCCAAACGCCACCTATTGAAGCATTATAATTGAAGAGGTTTGTGTACAAGTTCTAATCTCCTTTATGGCAAAGCACACATCTTCCATGCATAGCATACGGGAGAGCCAAGCACATCTACTGTACCTTATCTTTAAATAAACCTAGGAACTGGACTGTAACAGCCACTTCGGAAATTAGTCATATGTTAACATATCAAATTACATTTTCCCTCCTATAAGTCCTTGGAAATATTGGAGTGTAGTAAATTACACAGGCCAATCAACACAGCCAATTTAGATAAGGATGTGCACCTTTTCCCATCTTTTTTATCTTATCACCAAGACAATAATCAAAATGAATTATCTGGAGAACTTAATTAGGCTTCAAACGTCAATGTGACGGCAAGAATTTCTGGATTTAACTAAAAAAGTGCTGGTCTTAGCACGTTTGTGTGTATAAATTCACCCAGAACTATATATGTTTCCGTATTGTGACCATAGATTGTGACAGTTCCACTATCAACACCCGCTGTGCCACTTGTCACTTGGTGACAAGTCTAGTCACATGGTCACGGCCAACTAAAGGATGACAAAACCCGATTATTTGCATCGATGATATACTGCTGCAAATCAATTTCTGTAGACTTAAGTTTGTGTTTGTTAAGGTTATTGAAGCCTAAAGGAGTAATAAATTTTTGTTGAGTACAAAATAAATAGGCCTAAGCATTTAAAATGTTGGTTCAAAATGTATGACCCTGTGCCGTATAGTTTATAACTAACTTAAATGGCAACACTGCAGCTATGAATCCTGATCTGAACGTTGAAAGGGATATTTATTCAAGGGCGATGTTTTTGCACCACCTGAGTTGTCATAGCCATTATCCTCGCATCATCAAACGCAGTTAGCCATCGTTACGCTGTCATTTTCCAATGGTGTCAACAACCAAGGTTGCTTTGACGATGAGCTGTAACAGTAGGCTTGTAAATACTGTAACAGTAGTCTAAATTCATTCTTACTTTGACTGTCGAATTTCCTTATGATGGTGTCTAGGAAGGTATTCTGTGGCGCCACGTGACCTCTTCGGACCGGCATCTTCGCTGTTGAGAGCCGTAAAACCTTCTTTATGACTTAAAGAAGTCTGAAGTAGCCCACGCGAGTTAGTGTGCTCTCCTCGCCGGGGAGTGAGGGACTAAATGGCAGTTATCCTCGACCAAAATTTGTCTAACTTTTATCAGAGAGGTAGGGTCATCCTGACCGAAAATAGTTCTGATATGAACGGCGCACAGCAGGCGGAAAGGCTTGACTAGCAGTTTTCAAAGTGGGAAGCGTGCGTGCGTGTGTTTACGTCCCCTGGGCTGTCCAATGTGGTTTCCTCTCAGACTCTGGGGAGCACAGCACAGTTGCCATTCTGCTCTAACTTCTCTCCGGTGAGGGGGAGTGAGCGAGCACGCCGACGACTCTCGACTCCATAGTTGGAGCGCAGCGCCGCGCGTTTCTTTTTATTTCTATCGCATCCCTCCTACCCGTCCAGGGCGCGTCTGTCCAGTTTTCACAACAGAGCAGGAGGCGGAGCGACAGTGGTAATAAATGCACACAGAATATTTAGGTCTATTCGCAACGGAAACGTGCGAGATCGATGCTTTCGAGATGAGCGCAGCTCTCCGGAGTGGCTCTCTGCGTCTCTCCTCCTCTGCGCGCGCTCCACAGGACGACTTCAGCACACCGGCGCTGCCTAGCCAGTCGCGACTGGCCGCGCCTCTTTTAACCCTTTCCTCAACGACCGGCGGAACTGCTGTAGTAGCCTACATTGTAGTACGTAGACTATTTGACGTGGATACAAAGCGCAACGTCAGCAATGTTGTCCTCAAGATAAATTATTAGGCTAGTTAAGAAATACACGCGTAGCCCTGTAACTAGCCTATAGGGTAGTCAATAATCGTCTTTAATGAACAAAAGCGGAACAAGCTTTGTATACCACATGGTTTAGTAGGCTACACACACCTGTTTTTGGGCAGGGCAGCAGGTGTGTGCGGGCAAACGGTTTATACTGTAGACCTATGAAGGTTTATCTAAACCAACATCTCCAATCACGGGAAGTTCGTTTGAATTTACACACACACCCTGTAGTCGGTTTGCTCTGTGCCGTGTAGTTTCTTGACAAAATAATTTAGCCTACAGAAGGCTATAGCCTACTGTAAAATTTGCATCACCTGCAAGATAGCTCATATTTGGCGTCGATGACCCTCTAAGAGTTCACACGAAGAGGAAACTCCACACTGCTGCTTTGTTTTGTTTCAAGCTGGACGGGGAGAGCCGCAGCTACAGTAGGTACGTCACCACGCTGTGCTCAGGGTTCCCCCCTTGCGTCACAGACATAAAAGGGCATACCGCATGCTGCCTGCCACAGCAGGTCACGACCAACACCATCGCAACATTAGCTTCTCGTTAGAGCGTATTTTAATTGAACTAGTGAAATATTCGGCTACCTTGAAAACCATATCACTTAAAAACACACAACCCTTTGTCACGGGCGCTAGGCTATCCAAAGCGCGTAGCACCACGACAGCGCTCCTATTAGAGGTAGTCTAAATGCACGTCTTAACGGCGCTTAATATGATGTCAATCTTGAGCCTGCCACCGAAGGAGGCCTAGCGAACCATCAGTCAAAACCTCCCGTTTGGCAGCGAATTAAAATGCATTACATCATATGCTACATGGAGCCTCGTGCAGCGGCGCCGAGAGCGTGATGGGAGTACGCGTGAAGCGTGCTAGTCAGCCTCCTTTCTCAACTCCCTTATTTAGTCAGGAACACGGACGAGAAGGAGGAGAGGAAAACACGGATCTGTCACTGGAGCGCCCTGCCCTGATACCACCCGACCAGACACACAGTCCCCCTCCCACGCTCTCGGGAGACGCACGACGAAACGCGCGCATACAGTATTTCGCTTATCCCGATTCAATAATTACTGCCTAACCAACGGAACAAAGTCAAACTTCTCACATTTTTGACTTTGGCATTCCTAGGAAATGTATCTAAACATTTAATACGTATAGGCTACCTTCAATTCAAAATGTATAAGAAACTGTAAACCAAATAAAAAATTCTCAGCAGAATAGTTTGTATTTATTTTAAACAGTAGGATGTAGCCACCTACTGGTCCCGTAATCTGTGTCTATATAGAGCCATTCTGGCCATCATACAGTTTGAAAAAAGTACTATTATAACCTAAATCAATCAATACCAATAATAAATGAACAGCAGACAATTTCTTATTTGCGCATAAAGTTTATTGACCCTTGGAACAAGTCAACTCATTGGAACTGCATAGTAAAATGTATCACATGTCTAAAGATCAGCAGAAAATATATACTGTAAGCAGCTACTGTACCTACATGGTTCAAAAATATATACTGTATATAATATGTATTATGTGTAATAGGGCTTATTTGGGTTGTACAGTTTACAGTAACAAACATGATAGAAAAGGTCTGCACAAGGCAAGAAACAGCAGAGTTTCAAAAAAGCCACTCTTTGAACGTCGTACAGGAAGATATACATCACAATGGACCCTAGGAATTCTTCCTTCATCTGTTCATAAACATCCTTCATCCATCTGTGTATACCGTGTAGGGCTTTCCGTGTGGTCTCTCTCTGCACTTATTGCTCTCTCGACCACACACACACACACACACACACACACACACACACACACAAACACATGTGCGCACTAAATTACATTCAGTACACCGGTGGTTGTCAAAGTGTGAGGAATATATATTTTAAATTATTTATGATGCAGTTTTATGAAGCATGGATACATATTTTTCAGTGGTGTTTTTCTTTTAATACACTTACATGTTATGCTATTAAAGCTATTGCTTTTTGGTGGTCGTAGCTCAAAAAAAACACTGCAGTACACACTTGCAGACACACACACACACACACACACACTCTCTCTCAGCGCCTGGACAGGTCGCCTCCTGTGAAGAGAGAACGGTGCAGGGAGTGAGGAAAACAGGCCTGCCTTCAACACCGAGATGTTTCAATATATACTTATGCACCAACGTGAATACGATTTCATCATGTGAGACAGAGGACGTCCCCGCATAGGGGGCCTATGCTCTGTTTGGTGCGGCAGCAAGACAACATTGCTTAATGTATTTCTACATGTTTCATCAATTGTAATTATCTTCAGTAAATTGTGCCTACAAAAAGTATTTTTTTTGGGGGGGGTCTGGTTGTGAGCCATAAAAATCCATTCTGGATCCATGGGTCAGATATGTATTAGGTTTGATTGATCTCCCTAACAAGTCAGAGTGCTAGCAGGGTAGAATATAATCCATGGGTCGTACGTGGCTGCGTCCAATTAGCCGATGCAAGCTAGCTACAGTAGACCGTAGCTCTGAGTGAGGTGGGAGCCCCCGACTCATTTAGTCATGGCGGGGGAAGAGACAAACATACGCTTGGGACAACAGAGGCTCCCCTGCGCACGTGCATCCCTTTGTTTACATCGTGTGTGTGTGTCTGTGTGTGTGTGTGTGTGTCTAATGGAAACTGACAAAGACACATGAGAGGATGAGAAATGCATTATGGGTTCTGTGTGTGTGTGTGTGAAGTGAGCAATCGCATGAGAATGTCCTGTTTGTGTGAGCCTTGAGTCAGAGAGAGAGAGAGAGAGAGAGAGAGAGAGAGAGTGTGTGTGTGTGTGTGTGTGTGTGACTGTCTGTGTCCCTGTCATTCACAGTTTTGGTGTTTTTGGTGTGAGGGACACTTGGGGAGACATTATAGAAGAGACAAACCACTTCAAGAATCCTGAATAGAACTCTATGGGAGAAGTCTCCAACGCCAAAGACACACACACACACACACAACGCCGAGGGGGCTTGTGCGTGTGTGTAAACACAGTCTATATGCAAAGCTGTGTATACATAGCACAGACGCACACACCGGCAGGTTACAGTAGTGATTATCCGTCATGCAATACATACTGTGCTGGTGGTACATAACATTTCACACACACACACACACACACACACACACACACCTTGACAGCTGGTGCACTCGCAGCTGTCGATGACGGGGAGGACGACGGGCTCGCTCTCTCCACTGTCACACAGCAGGCTGAGGAAGCGCACAGGGTTGACCGGGTCCAGGCGGTAGCTGCAGCACTCGCACGCTGACTGGAGGTAGGGCTCCTGGCGCAGGGAGGGAGAGGAGGGGGGGAGGGGAGAGAGGGGGGGTGAAATCCTAATCAGAGCTACTTCATATAAAGAACAGGGTTTGTGTCCGGGTCCGGGACAGTTTCATAATGTGAAACTGTGTTTATTTTTAAAATGTAGATAGAAGACAAGATCCTTATGTCCTCTTAATTAGCTGATGTCATCTACAACATAAATAAAAAACCTGAGACCTGAATTGTCTTCCCATAAGATAAACGAGAAATCAATATATGCATTTATAAATTAAAGTAAATAGAGGCATTGGTTTATCTCTGCAAACTGTTCATGAATGCACATTAGTGCCTGCTGGAGAGCAGGGAGACAGAACAGCAGAAGAAGGCAGAAATGTAACAATATAAATATTTAAAGATCAGAAAATCTCCAAAAGGAAAATGTCTTCTTGTTAGAGAGTTGAATATTTAAAGGCCAACTCTGTGTGTAGGTGTGTGTGTGGACCCATTGGTCAATTTCATCCATGCTATGTTCACTCCCAACGATCAATGTGAAGGAACATCCCGGCAACGCTCCCTGTTGCCGCGGTAACGGGAGCCGACGACACATTTAACAGGGCCGGTGTTTATTTTTACTGGCCCCCACCACGTCTGTGTTTCTATTTTTACAGTGGCAATAAACAGAATCCAAGATGAACAAAGTCGCTATGGCAATGAGGTGAGTAGCGCTGGGTCCTACCCTTATGAACGCGCACGCACGTACATACACATACACACACACACACACGCACAAACATGCTACCAGACGAGGGGAAGAAAACAGAGCAACAGTAACACTGGGCAATACCTAGAGTGATCCAAAGCAATAAGTGGCTGAATGTTGGTGAGCCACCGTTGGTGTTTACTGCAGACACACTGCAACGTAATCAGTAACCCCCTTGCAATTGCCTGACTGGGTCATGGGATCATGCACTTCACACCTCTTACAAGCCTTTTTTCAGCCTAAATACCATCTTAATGGAGCTCCTATTTTCTTCTTAGAAAGAGTGAAATTAGTTATTAGTACAATATAAAAAACATGTATTTACATTAATAGCATTTAGCAGACACTTTTATCCAAAGCGACTTACAATCAGTACATTTGTCAACAGTTGAACAGTTGTATTGACTTTCTAGAGAGAAGTAGGTCCTTCTCATTGACTTCCATTCATTCGGGCCGCTATTTACTCTGTTTTGGAGCCAAACGTCTGCTAAATTCTGCGTCTGCCAAATGCTGTAAATGTACTGTAAATGTAAATATTAAGAGAGAAAGAGAACTGTTACTGTCAAAGTAACCCACGGTCTCTGACCTCCCCAGTGCTAGAGACAGAGTGACGTGTGACTGCGTGGCTATCCATACCTCCAGGATGACATCCGTCCTGGAGAGACAGCGCCCCCTACAGATGCTGACCTCCACGTTGTCGAGGCGACAGTCGCCCTTGGTGATGTTTCGGACCTGCGTGTAGCGGCGACACTCCGACACTGGCTCACCTGGTGACACCACGGGGCGAGGGAGAGGAGAGAGAGAGGGGGGGGGGGTGATTAGGGGCAAGGGGAAATGGCAAAGAGAGAGCAACATAAGCAATGAAGTGGAATTCAAAGGAGACAAAAAGGCATTAATGAGGGAGACTTAGTTAGCCCCGGAAACGCTGGTGACACTGGCATGGCCCTCTCACAGTTTGACATGTACTGCAGCAGGCTAAGTCATTTAATCTCTCGCTAATTAGATAGCCTAACATTTAGTTGTGCCCCAACTATGAAATGCACAAACCAACGGCAGTAATGGCACACAAACGGCTTGGTATAGAGGTTCATCTAAACATACAGTTGAATCTTTAACTACTGTGATCTGTAAAACTGCAACATCACAGTCTTCTGTGATAAAGAAGCAGTAGCGTTGAAACGTCAGCCCTGCGCCATTTATTTAAATTAATATTTCAGAATTTTTGATAGTATTTCTTCTACTTACCCGGAAACTCCTTCCTGCACACGGGACAACAGCTGTCTGGTTCCTCCACCCTGACCTCCCCCTGAGTCAAAGTCAAAGTCAAAGTGAACTTTATTGTCAGTCAGACAGACAACAAGGAGCACACATCAGAACGAAATTGCGTTTCGCCAAGCCCAGTGTGCAAATATAGACATAAAAGGCAAAATACAGGTAGCACAACAAATACGTATAGACCTAAAGACATTTCACAGTGGTTAGATTATTGCACAAAGTGACGTTAATGTAAACTTGACACTGGTGATTATTATTAGAGTGCTCGAGTGATGAAACATTGTTTATTGCACAAAAAGTAGCAGAATTTTTGAAGTTGTGAGATTATGGGA
>JAODLI010036389.1:7837-18621 GCA_027575585.1 Percopsis omiscomaycus | reverse complement strand
AAAAAGTTTACATAAATAAGGATTTGGTGACATTTCATAACATAAAAATATAAGACAATTTCAACTTGGTTACACTTACACAACACACACAAACATGCATCAACAATGTTCACTTCTATTCCTGCAACATATGAATCAACAGGCCTGATCAAACCAATATAATGATCAAGGCTACACAGCACAACCAGAAGCCACCCAACTGCAATCTATGTATTCAAGTCACTGATGGTCAGCATCATATAGGATAAATACAACAGTGAGATACAAAAAGTGTCCACAAGGGCATACTGTTACAATTACAGTAAAAAGTACAATTAGTGCAGCCATATGGCCCATGCCCTTAACGTGACAAGTTAAAGTGCATGTGCTTAAGGGGTTCATACAGTTTATGCAACCAGAGAAGCAATGATTATCCACAAAAATGATCCACTTGCTGCACCACCTATTGTTGATGACCAGCGGTAGTAACTCTCCCTGATATACCATGTGAGACTGGAGGAGAATGTTTTTTCAGGTAGATCACAGGCATCATGTGTACGCCTAGTTAAAATACACTGCTTAAACTTTACATTTAAGTTTTTGTCATTTAGCAGACATTTTTTAGAGGTGATCAATAGCAGGTTGGCTCTGAAGATCTAGGTCCTGAGTCTTCCGCAGAAGCTGCGCAGACGTTGCAGTCCTGTGCTCTGTGGCAAGATGCTCCATCATTGCAAGGACGGAGAGAAGTCGTGCTGGAGTTGAGCAAGTGAAACTCTCGGGCAAGGGGTTTACATTGGAAAACTGCTTGTTCTTAGTCATTTTGGGTGAAGGTACTAAATGTTATAGCATTAAAACATAGAGCAGTTAACTTATATGGGCTATATAAAGTTCAGTGTAAAGCAGATTTTTTTTTACAAATAAGCTCTACAAAGTTCCGTTAGGTTCCCTGGGTGTAATATGCGTTGACTTCATCTTGGATATTCTATTAAACGACGATTAAACTACTATGTTTAACCCACTAGAACTGCTACATAGCATCGACAGTGTGTGATGGATATTCCATTGAAACTGGCTATTGACAATTGGCATGATAAGGCATGATACACTGATGCAAAGGATTATTGGTTCCATGGCAATTTGCATTTGCCATGGTTACGCTTGGTACAATAAACTCCTCCTCCAAAATTCTTCAAGTGCAGAATGACAATAAAGCTACAGATATATGGTTTGCATTGGCATACTTCACGAAAAAGGAAGGAAAACTCACTGTCCACTTGTCGATAAAGCCTCCTCTTTACTGTAGAACCAATGAGGTGAAACTTATTTATAAATCAACGTGGAACCGTTGCTTTCTTTTTATAGGCTCCGCCCTAAACTGTTCATCAGACACAACACTCCGTCTCATAGTCATTACACAAGCCACTGTCAAAGCTCTCCACATGGGCTCACCCGTGGTTAGAGCTTGGGAGAAGTTTTTCTTTGAAAGATTGAGTGGTCTAAATTTGTTATTTCCTAAAGGGGACCAAGCAAAGCATTTTACTAGCACTAAATGGAGACAGAGAGCAAACTCACAGACGTCTGAACTACTATTACTCACCCAGGTATGCTTTCACTTTCATAGCCAAAGCTTTAATTGTGGTTTTTGTATGGTTTGTGTTTATTGAGAGAGTTCCGATACCTTTAACAACAAAGGAATCCCCATAGCCAGAATACAGGGCTTTACTGAAAGCATTGGTGCGCTTGAAGAATGTAGGACAAAGGTTAGGCTACTGGCTGATTGCTCAGCGGGGTAAAACAATATAGTGAAGCAGCTATAGCCTGTTTGCCATCCTATAACTTTTCAAATTCTTTATTTTTTATTGAAATGTACAAGTTTTCTTTTGCAAATTGATCACGTAAGTTAAATGACTATAAACAGTATATATATTATCTGAGATAGAGACAGACCTGAACTGAATATTCCTATAGGCTTAAGATAGTATAATCACATTTACTATGTGTTAAAAACATAATTTGACTGTGCTGTCCTTCTGTAATGGAAATTGGTAAGAAATACTTTTTATACTTTTATACTATGTGTAATGTAAAGTTCTGTTAATGTGTGATGACAATTTTAGCAAATTTACAACTACACTTTTAAATCTCCGTATTGAGCTGGGAAGGGACATTATAATGAGAAGCCTCTTAAAAGTTAAGCTTAAAAGCCACTAAATAAATCACCAGCATCAGTGTGGAGTACACACCATAACAGTAATAATATAATGAATATCAGAACATTTAAACAAAGATGTAGTTATTCATCACATCTAATATAATGCATTAGTCAAGCCACAATAATTAAATTAAAAAACGTAGTAATGTAAACGTGAATAAATATAGAAAAGACTGCCCTGATCAACAAAAGACAATAGGTTAGTTAGCTAACAGAATGTTTGGCCTTCAGCCACCAACTACCCTTCAGTTGGTGGATTTATGATTACAAATCCATCTGCAGAACAGTGCAGTCTAGAAAGGTCCACTCAACTCAGGTTTACCTCAAGGACAGTGGAAAAGTAGCCTACATGTTTTAGTACAAAATTAAAAGAATAGAGCAATTTATTGGATTTATAATTCCACACCACAATTGCACGCTTCACATGTGAAGTTCATGTGTTTGACAGTTGGGGTGTGTGCGCTTAGAACTGTTATTTTTCTTAAATTACAACTTCACCACACTGTTGCTGTAAATAAGAATGTGTTCTTGGTCAGCTCACCATGCTAAATAAGGGCTGAGGGTTGAAAAACATCTGAATAATTTTAGTGTAAATGTAATATGTAGTGTTAGTGTCATCACTTTAAGGTAACAAAAAGGTACTGGAAAGTTCAATTAAGCATTCACCCAAATGTGAGGGCACAAAACAGCTGGTTAGACCACTTCTCTAAGATGTGTGGAACATTTCCATTATAGCACTCTATTTCTAACTTGGAATTGCACGTTAAAAGCACACTATTTTAATGCTTACTGTATGTACTTAAAGGAAGTCTCTTTGATTTATTTCTCTATTTGTCTGTTGCTGTTGTAACCAGCGTTACAAAAACTCAGAAAGTCAATGCCCCAGTGCCCAGTGACTGGGACTTCAACTACTCCCCTACTAAATCAAAATCAGAATCAGAATCAGAATCAAAATCAGAATCAGAATCAGAATCAGAATCAGAAAAAGCTTTATTGCCAAGTACTTTTTTTACACATACAAGGAATTTGTTTTGGTGTTGTTGGTGCATGTCAAACACTCTCTGATACTACTGTGCTCCTAGGCTCACACCGTTTTCTACCCTTCCCCTTACAGCCATGCATAGTTGTGATTCAAACATTAACAAGCACAGCTTGTTGAAGTGCCAGCATGTATCTTTTTGACTTATACTACTCCTAGTTAACATTGAAAAGGGCTTTGTGCCACAGCTCAACAAACCCTTCCTCGGTTTTAATGTTCCACCGGGCAGCACAAACAGAATTAACGCCAGGACACGCAACACTTTGGCCTTCCAATTACTTCCATTCAAACGCGTGCACGAGTGTGGAGAAACATCTGCATGTGTCTGCATAGAATATTCACCTCTTCCCCCCTAACCTAGTTCCTAGTTGGTGAACTTTGACCAGCAAAGTATGAGCTCAAAGCTAACCAGGTAGCTTTATGTCAACTGTCATATATGTTGCATATTTTGTGCTGGAAAGAGCTCCTTTAGGTCACTGTCCAGGAACCAGTGTAGTAGTTGTCAAATTAGTCTATGATGATTTCACTTTACTAAGGGTGTGGCAGTTTTGTAATAATGCTGTAAAGTTTATCTCTAGAATATTGGGTGTCCATGATTTACATAGTCAATAACTCTATGCAAAAGATGAATAAGTTGTTGAGAATTACAATGGTCCAGTCCCTATGACCCTATCAAATTTAACACACCTACAATTTGCATTTATGGGACATTATGGGAGGCTACATCAGATTGCAATTTCACCCGTTAGAGTGTCAGCCAATCAGCCACTAGACTTTCTATACATTGTGTGTGCGTCTGTGTACGTGATAGGCCGTGGGACAATATGGACCCATATTGTCCCTTATCACATGCACAGATGCACACACAATATACTGAAAGTCTAGACACAAAATAACTCAAGGCTAAAATTAAAAGGAATTTCAATTTGCTTTAACATTTTGATAGATGAAGACATTTTACTGTTCAGGTCATGTGTCAGTGTTCTAGTTAGGCTACCTCATACACATGGCAAGACCAAAGCATGCTTTGAAAACCAGATGTAGAATCTTGCATTTGACTCTATAATGAACAGGGGGATGGTTACGTAAGACTGACTCTAATGTGTTCTGTCTTTCTAGTTTTGGTCAGAACTCTGTCAGAAGCATTGTGAATAAGATGTAGCCCAGAACCATGGGTTTTTGGTTTAGACAAGAGCAGGGAGAATTACAGTAACGGAGGCATTGAATTGAATGTATTTTGGCACCTCGTAGCACCTCTTAGGGAGAAAGGGCAAACCTAATTTATGTATTAGGCTACATATGATGAGCTTTTAAATGCTAAAGAAATATACAGTATACATACATACTGCAATGAATTTCAGAATTTGTTCTGTTTTTCAGAACTTAAATTGAAATATGTTTTCAAACAGAATAGCAGCGCATATATTTTTCCACTCCATGTCTCATGCCCACACCACATACCAGTACACAACACAAAGGCAACATTGATGACAGAATTATCCTTGTGCCAAAACAGGACTTATCCCCTCCTACCCTCCTACCCATATGCAGCAAGGCTGTTCGCATAGTGTGGAATTTCAACATTAATGCACATGAGATTATTACACAGAGATTTACACAGTTTGTACAGACAATTTACTAAGAAAGTGCTGTTATTTAACATTAGTAAAAGTAAGCTGTAGTTTACAAATAAGTAAACTTCATTTGTCTTTTAAATCTTTTTTATAACATAGATGTTAGGGCTGTGTATTGGCAAGAACCTCACTATACAATACGTATCACGATACATGCATCATGTAGTGACATATGTATCATGATACATTGCGGTAAGCTACATATTACGATACAATGCAATACTCTACATGAAAAGTTTAAACTAGAGCTAAAAATACAACTTGCTGTGTACCACCTGGGTCGTCTAATATGTACATCACATTATATTGATAACTCAGCAGACAAATTGAGTGATATTTAATGCAAAATTTTCATTCCAATTTCTTAGAACGGTTTTTGCATTGCACAGTGTTTTGAATCAGTTTAAATCATGAATAATGATGATTGATGATGGAATGATATCATACATTTTGTATCTCTATTCGCTGTGTTGTTCTGTATATTTTTCATGTGCTTAATAAAAAAAAAATATATATATATATATATATTTATGTATCGATACATGGTGCTAATAAATCGATACGGTGTCATGGAAAAAAATATTACGATATGTTAATTATAAACTCATGGTAACACATCCTGTACTATACTGTAATAACCTGCTGTGGTTAAAATTAGCCCCATTCCATTACAAGACACCCCCACCAAATGTCTAATTTAACTTCTACTACTCACCCCGTACTGTTTTACAGCATAATGGACAAGCCCTGTAATCCTGAGACCTTGTTTAAACTGGACATGGGCATGAGTCGCCCTTCACCCAAAACACAGACAAGAGGCCAGTGGTCGAGCAAGTTAGAATTTCTCCTGGCTGTTGCAGGACAAATCATAGGCCTGGGAAATGTGTGGAGATTTCCATACCTCTGCTACAAAAATGGGGGAGGTAAGTTAAACATTATTATCAAGACAAAATTTAGCATGTCATTTTTTAAAATTACAACCATAACTACATACTGTACATTCTATAGGCTAGCTCACAATAATGAAATATCCCTTTGCGGAAGAGCAAATCTGATTATGTTTGACATATTTGTGAAGCATCCCATATGAAACTGTTCGTAACAAATATTACACTGAAAAAGCGGCTTTAGCAGTAGTTTTTATTTGAAAGAGACACTCATCGATTTCTTTACGGAATAACTCCTGGGCCAATCAGTGTTATATAAATGTTGTTTTGGTTTGGTCTCCCACACTTGAGTGCTGAGTGGCTCACGTTCCTCTCTACTCCTCCCCCTAAGGCAGTTATAGGTTCATATTGTCTTTAACCCCCCCCCCCTTATGGCCACTCACACTTTTGTGCATCAAATATAAACTGAGCTGAGGCAGAAATGTACAAAAATGTACAAATATACATACCATACAGTCCATGATGAGTAATTGTCTTTTTCATAAGGGGTGTTCTTCATCCCTTATGTACTTTTTCTGTTTGCATGTGGAATCCCCTTATTTCTTCTGGAGACTTCTCTGGGCCAGTACACCACACAGGGAAGTATAACCTGCTGGAAGAAAATCTGTCCCCTTTTTGAAGGTAAAACCTGAAAAAGCAGTGGCTATGTAGGTGAAACAGACCATAAAGTAATGAAATAATGTCTGATTTGTGTTAACCATGTGATAACCATGTGAATAACAATAGTATTTTTTAACAATCACACGATTGAGATGAATAGAACAATAGAGGTTAGGGATGAACCGATGGGGATAAGGATGCAGACCTCGACGAATGTTGAAGAGTACATGGGTGTATATGGTATATTGAGGGTGCATATACAGTAGATTGAAAGAACTCAACTAATCATACGCATGGCATTTTACATTTTTTAATGTTTGATAAAAAAAGGTTTATTGTTGTCTCTGCTGAGAAGGAGAAGGTGGCTTCTTCTTCGGAGGCTATGAACAGTAAGCAGGAAGTAATAGGCAGGAGTTGGCCAAGTAGGTGTAGGCCGAAGTGATGAAAGCTGCATTCAAAGTTCAAAAGTCTGTGACCAAGTATACATATATATATATATATATACTGTATATACTGTACATACATACAGTACATATGCACCTAAAATAACACCATTAAGGGACCCTCATTTCATGGTAAACCATTTTATGCTTTGACATGCTCCTCCTCTTTCAGCATACTAGAGATACTTATATACAAAACTCCACTTAAAAACATATGCATATGTCCACCGTGGTCGCTTTTCATAAGGCTAAGTGTGGGGTAGTTTTTGGGCTTGAGGCGGTGGTGCACTAAGCACACTTATCCAAAATCACACACTCCACTTTTGTGTATGTTATGTTGGCCTATTTCGTGAATCATTTAACAAATGACTACTGTCCTTAAACTTTTTAATCACAAAACAAAATATATGCCCCTGTAGGCCTATCTTGATGTATTAGAGGTGCCATATTTATGCACTTGGCAACTGTGCACCTCCCGAACAAGGACGTCAAAGTTTCCTCCCGAGAGAAACTTTTCAGTTGGTCTGGACATTTGCCGTCTATTACAAAATTGTCAGTTCACTGTGACAGAGAGCGCGGTGCTGTTAAAGGGAATGAGAGGAGCTGGTTTGATTGGCCGTAATTGAAAACAGCCTCCACCACTCCTACTGATAATTTGTTAAAGAGTTGGATTAGAATCCAATCCTTTTACAACCGCTTACCGCTGTCCCAAAATTAGCAAAAAGGTATTGGCCACGCCTTAGTTCGACTTGCGTTGTGTGCCTTGACCGGGAAGCTAGGGCCCTAAAGCTTTTAGCATTTTGACATGTCTGCATTTACTGTAAATTCTGTACTGTAATACTAATGGTAATTCATAGTAGTACTATAACAAAAGGTACGCGAATGCTGTTCTGTTGAGGTTGGAAGAAATTTATATAGCTCTACAACCTGAGAAAATTATAAATGTAAAGTGACCACATAGATTTATAGTCATAGTTAGCATATCCAAAACTCTGTAATCAAAACAAAGAGAATAGCCATTTATTAAGTTTTTATGTAATCTCAGTATGATCTGAATTCGGAGTAGTTAGATCTTACTTCAAGAGAATTAATCTGTTATTCACAGAATTTTATTTTTCTTTCCAGGAATGGGTTATGGCAGTCAGGTGGTTGTTCTATATTCCAGTATCTATTATATCATCATACTGGCCTGGGCATTCTTCTACCTCTTCTCATCTTTCAGCTCTGAACTCCCATGGGCAAGTTGTAGAAACAGTTGGAACACTGGTAAGTCTACATAGGTAACGAGTCTAAAAAGTCTAACAGGTCTGGTGAGACATCTCACTCATGCTACTCAGATAACCTAGTTACAACGCTAGGGTACCTCTAATTCTCTTTCATAGCATTCGTTTCAATGTCTCACTATGGGATATGGAGACTCCCGTATTGGCAGACGAGCTCAACCCAAAGACCAGCGCCCTGTCCAGGGCCACCAATGTCCCGCACCCCAGAGGACCACAGGCTCGTGTGGGCCAGACTTGGGGCGGTGACATTCAGTTGATAACATTTTGCAAAGGTGAGGAACGAGGACCAGCTCGCTGCCCCATTCTCTAGACAGGGCCTATGATGTTGCCTGACCATGAGTAGAATGAGCCCGTAAACCCGCTGGAGGCTGGAGGCCTCTACTCGTATACGCCAAAATGATAGATCCCACAATCCAGGGGGAGGCCCTTTGCTTTGTCACAGGCTGAACCCCTTAGTCCTGTCCGTGCAGATGTACAAAGCGCAGACAGGACATAACACATGTGTAAGCGCTGTTCCTCCGGAGAGGAGCATGCCGGTGAGCAGACAGCCACCAGTTCTAAAGAAGAAGAGTTAACCACCTTGTGCACAAAAACAGGGTTTGTCCTTAAAAAGATGCCCGGGAGCAAACTGGGTGCAGGCCGGATGCACACACAAGACGTGCACTGACGCGTCTGGCTGATGCCAACACCAGCAGCAATACAGTTTTGAGGGACAGGAATGTGAGCGACAGACACGCTACATGACACGCTGCATGACACGCTGCAATAGCAGCCAAATAAACCTTAATAGTGGAAAAAGCTTTTTTCCTTTTTCCTGTAGGAATGATCAAATTGTTCCCACAGCCAATTGATAGGAAATGTCACCTTCCTTTTCACACCAGGCCACAAACAACCGCCATTTTGCATCGTAAAGAGACCTAGTGGAAAAAGCTTGAGGGATCGAGCCTGAGAGATCCATCTTTGAAAATGTCTCATATGTTCATGTTGAGGCCATCAACACTAATAACCTTAGGCATAGCCTGCAGGTGACGCTCTTTTTCTGAACGCTCACTCTCCACCTTGAAAACAGCTGAAGCCAGAGATAGCCCTAGGAAGAGTAGATTCTGAATGGGCTTAAAACACACTTGTTTTTGTTTAGTACCAAACCCAAGTCTGTTAAATGTTCCCGTTGCCACCGTCATGTGTAACGCCGCCTCCCAGTCCGATTTTGCTAGAATTAGCCAATTGATATGTAGCCAGCGAATGCCCTGCTGTCTGAGTGATGGTATTGCTGCTTCTGAACACTGTACCAATATTCTCAGGCTCAATGGGAGAGCCTTGGATTCGTACGTCAAGCCTTGAAAAGCAAACGTCAGATATTTCCAGTGAGGGGTGTTATGGAAAATGTAGTAATATACCACACTGGAACAGAGGAAATATGGTCTTTGTAAATTAATTTCTCTAAACATAAGGTGAGGTGAATCACAGAGAGCCTGAACCCCCCGATGCAATTAACATACTGTACCAACCCCCTTTCTCAAGCATGCCAAATGTGTGTTTGTGTTCTTAACAAAGAAACAACCGTCTAAACAGATAGAATTGTGAAACACAGGATTGTATATAGTTCAAATAAAATATTCCATTACAAGGGGGATATATTGAGATAAGAAAATATGCATCCTTCAGGTGGATGGATGTGAAACAGTTGCCTGGGCGCTCTAGGCGTAACAGGGATGTGCAGGTGAGTTATAGGGGGATTGTACCCGACACTGACGTCAAAGATCACGGCAGGCGTAGTGAAATAAATGCTTCTGAGGAATACGCATCCCATAGTGAGAAATCGAATGCTATGAAACTGGTCAAACCTCAGGACCCACATTTGTCCTTGGTCATTAAGTCACGACCCAAATTTTTTTTATTTTCCAAACCATTATAATTTATTTTACAAAACAATTTGTGCAGTTATCCACAATGTCTTTATGCACTGTTCAAAACACCTACGCACCTTTCAAAATAAAAGATTTGTGATGTGACGTATTTATTGAACAACTCAAACTCAATCTATAACATAAATAAATTACGTATTGTAACCTTGGCTGACTACGCCGGTGTCATTCACTGGGTAATGCTGACTGGTTAAAGATAGATAAAAGCTTATTGCTTATTGTATTTTATTTTTCTCCAACAGAGTCTTGTGTGGAGTTTGGTCGAAGCTTTAACTACATCAACAGGACAGCAGTGGTAAATGCAACATCACCAGTGAGGGAATTCTGGGAGTAAGTAGTCAACACAAAGCCTTAAAAAATTGATTTCAGTATTCTGAGAATTTTAAAAGCTGCAATTTTAGCCAGGGTATATCTATATGCAGGGTATAAAGTTAGTACATACAGTACGTATATTCCAATTTGTACCCATTATCGGGAGCCTTTTAAATCAAATATGAGGGGTTTGACCTAAACTATCATTTGCAGGAGAAGAGTTTTGAATGTTACAGGAAGTATCCATGAGCTAGGTAACATACGATGGGAATTGGCTCTGTGTCTTCTGTTGTCCTGGATCATATGTTACTTTTGTGTCTGGAAAGGAGTAAAGTCTACAGGGAAGGTAAAAGAATATTTTTCTTGTGATATATATATATATATATATTGACATAGCCCATGCATAAAAA